>CM053037.1:15157136-15183461 GCA_028564925.1 Lithobates sylvaticus | reverse complement strand
CAAGTAGAAACTGAAAAGGAAAGCCTTGGATCTGCTTTTCGCTCAACCTTTTTACCTTGGTAGTTAAATAACCCTCCTGGTTTGTGTGGTTTCTTGGGGATTCCAGCAGTAGATCACCCGGCCATAATTTCAAGCAGAACCCCTGACACCCTAAATTCCCTAATGCAGAATTATCTAGCCCATAATCAAGGCCTGGTCCACACCTGTACACTTTTATATATGTTATGCAGCGCGTATGCAAAAATGCATACGGCAATAAATTACATTGCGTCCAATGAGGCTGTCCACATCTACAGGCTGCGTTGTGTGTACGTGTATTTATCCCGTTTAACCCCAATAGATTTTCTAACCATTCCCTACTTGAAGTGGTTGTGAACCCTTACAAATATCCAGTGACGTGATTGCCTTAGACTATACAGAGATGAAACAACTCATGCAGATGGAGGGAGAAAGCAGCCAAAAATCACACTAGGTGCCACATATTGAAAGAACACACTAAAGAACAGTGGTCTCCCAACTGTGACCCAAGGGCCATATGCGGACCTTTGCTTGACCTTATCCGGCCCTTTGGGCATTATTTCTTCAACACAAATGACAGGGCACTCTTCCTTCAGCAACACCAATAACGGGGCACTATTCCTCCCGTTAACACCCACAATGGGGTACCATTCTTCCCACTGACGCCAATGGTGGGGTACAGTTACTCCCATTGATTCCAATGATGGGGTACAGTTACTCCCATTGACTCCAATAATGGGGCACTAGATCTCCCACTGACTATAAAGATGGTGCACTATTCCTTCCATTGACCCTAACGATGTGGTGCAATTACTCCCATTAACTCCAATAATGGGGCATCATATCTCCTAGTGACTTCAATGATAGGGCACCATATCTCCCACTGACGCCAATGATGAACTATTTCTCCCACTGACTCTAATGAGGTACAATTCCTCCCATTGATTCCAATAATGAGGCTCCATATCTCCCATTGACTCCAATGGAGCACTATTCCTTTCATTGACTCCAATGATGGAGCACTATTCTTCGCACTGATACCAATGATGGGTTACTGTTCCTCTTTGCAACACCAGTGATGGAGCATTGTTTACTCCCACAATTTCATCTACTGAAACCAACAATGGAGCATATTCCCCCTACTGAGCCCAATGAAGGGGCACAATTCTTCACAATGGCACCAAAGATGGGGCATTTTCTCCCACTGACATCTGGACCAATGGCCACAGTCTAACCCCCCTGGAGATCTTTGCTATAGAGGGACATGTTTTGTCCATTTTTCATTTTAGAGGTTTATAACCACTTTAGGCTTCCACCACTAAGGTTCGCAACCAGTTTAATGTGAAAATCTTATTTGTTGGAAAAAACGCCACAAATGGCTTTTTTGGGCACTTTGATTAAGCTAGTCCTATGATTAAAGTATATAAGATTATTACACACAATAAAGGGTAATCAAATATTTTCTCTCTGTTGGACAGATGCTGTACCATATTACACAAGGCCAGTATATCATGACCATCGCGCCTTACCTTTACCCGACATCCCATTCCAGGAGTCGCTGAGCTCGCAGGAAGTGTCCATTAAAGAAAAGGAAAAGGGGCCCTGGAAGCAGCTGAGCCAAGAAGAAAAGATTTCACGTAATGTACCACAATCGTTTATACATTCAAAATTGTACGCACAAACACAGAATTTAGGTCTAGAGACCCCAAATTTTGGCTGCAGCTAGGGGGCGTTTAGGAACCCTTAACTAACAAGTTTGACGTTTGGGGGACCTATGGCGTGCAAATGGGCACAGTGAGGCTGCAAATGGGCATTGTTGACCCTCTTTTCCACTTGCAGTATCTGCGTATTTCTCACCCTAGGCTTGTACTCGAGTCAAGTTTTCCCAGTTTGTGGTAAAATTAGGTGCCTCGGCTTATATTGGGGTCGGCTTATACTATACGGTACATTCTTCACCAGGCCATGTTTTGCGATGCGACACTAGGTTATTTTAGTGTGGGGCTAAGGTGGGGTTTGGACCATGTTCTATTTAACAGCATTGCAGTTTGTGGGAGGTCCAGGGGGTGGCTAAGCTATTATAACTAAAACTGAAGGGTAGTTTTTGTTAAGCAGAACTACTGTTCGCCCAAAGATCAGCTTTAACAATCCAAGGCTTTGAAATTCTTGTTTCTTCCTCTTTTTATGCAGTTTATCGGATAAAATTCAACAAGACGTACGCAGAGCTGAATAAGCCGAACAATGAATGGAAGAGTGTAATGGGTGGCGTTTTCTTTTTCTTCGGCATCACAGCTCTTATCGTCTGGTGGCAAAGAGTTCATGGTGCGTACCATGGTAGTGGCTCCTTACCCATTCCTCCATATAACGTAGTAATGGAGGAGAATAATAAAGTAGCTCACATGGTATTAGATGTTTAGCTTTCAGTAGCCAAAAGCTTGACTAAAGGCTTCATGTACACTGCTGCTGGTAAACGGACGTTTAGCAGTTGGGCGTTTTTTCAGATGCCCCTGAACTCTCCTGCTATCTTATCAGTACATGTACACCTGGTTGTTTATAGTGAGCACTGGAGGGGCAGAGCAGCGAGCCAGTGTCTGACACTGAAAACAGAGATCTAAGCTATCAGTGGTCTTTGAACGCTCAGTTTCCCGGCCTTTAAGGCAGCTGGCGACAGATGTAGCATCAGACTGATGCTGCATTCACCTAGGTAAGTATGTTTTGTTTGAATCCCATACTTCTGACATACTACCTGTCCCAGCAAATGGTGACTTATAGTTGGCAAAAGCTAAATCTTCCCAATGGGCACACAGTAATAAAAACGGAGTGCTAACTTTTCTCCACTCTACCCAAACCCTTTGGCCATAGTTTAACATTATGAGGTGCATAAGTACAAAAGGCCAGTGGCAATAATGATACTTCCACTCCTCTCCTGATACAACTGGAAGCATTCTATGCCGATGTTATCTGAAATACTACTGGATTGCCACACTGGATGCCAGTTAAGAACTTGCACAGTTACAGAAATATATATGCAAACAAATGGACACTAACAACTGCCACTTTCATAGTCCTACCTCCACTTACCCTCTATAGCAGTTGTGCATTAAATAACTGTGCAGTCCAATCTACATTATAGGCAGAGCCAGTCCACTCCATAACAGTCCTGGCATTACATGCAGTGCCTCCTTCTCTTCTCTACAATACATTTCTGTGATAAGACTCTTATGATGAGGGGCTTGGCTGTTACTCTGCTCTGCCAGCACAGGGCACTGTAGTGTGAAGGCTGGAGGGATTGAAAAACAGTTATAAGCTAGAATAAGTCAGAAATCCTTACATTTACATTCAGAAATCCTTACGGAAGACCACAAAAGAGATAAAAATGTGTAAGGTGTCAATTGGACTTTAGCTATCCTTCCACTCTGGACACTGGAAGCTCCCTGACATTCATGGTTACTGGAAGCTCCCTGACATTCATGGTTACTGGAAGCTCCCTGACATTCATGGTTACCCAACAGCTTCACCACTTAGTCACTGACCAGAACCGAGTTTCTAGCTGCTGAAGTCAGACCTCTTTACTTGCATTCTTTTAACAGGCCAGGGACTCGCAAAGGATTAACTAAGGAGGATAAATTGGAAGAGCAATATTTATATTGATATCATTTTAGGTTCTCTTTAGGCTACCTAAACTTTCAACCATTTCCTAATCATCTTCATTTCCTTCCTTCTCTGCTCCACCAGTGTTTCCTCAACTCCCACATACCCTTGAAGAGGACTGGCAGGCCATGCAGGCCCAAAGAATGTTGGACATGCGTGTGGGACCCATACAAGGTTTCTCCTCCAACTGGGACTATGAGAAGAAGGAATGGAAGAAGTGAGAAGAGGAGATCAGTTACAGGACAAAGCACATATCCAGTATCCATGCACACTGTTAGTGTACTATTTCACCAGGAACGCACAATTAAACCATTAATTAATTTACCCTATTTGTTTGTGCAATGTCCTCAATTGTAACACTTTCCTGTTTCCAGAACAGCGTGGGTTTTGGCTTTAGATATATCTATATAAGTACCCCAGACAGTTGAAGGTTAGTGAGTGGTGTTCTCTATCCAGCTGCACAGGTAGGTAATTGGCCATTGGATAAAAAATGATTAGCTTACCTGTGACCTTGTAGCGAGGTAGAAAACACCTGGAACATCTAGACCACATTTCTGATACCGTTACTGGGCATTAATAAGACATCCCCCACAAACGTTTGGGCTTGATGCACAGGCTTCAGCAGCTTATAGCTTGCATCGCTGGCTCACTTGAAAAGTGTACCCACCTTGTGTGGGTAAATTTCCTAGAAAACATTGGCATTGTCTGTTTTTATGCATTTGACACATTGGAGGGAATTAATGCTTCTTGCGCCATTATAATGGTGTATGAAACTGGTGCAAACTGGACATGAGGTGATGTAGATCTAGTCCAGGTCTATCTGTGCCATCCTGGTCAGTTTCTATTTCAGAGTGACAAAGAAACTGGCAAGGCTTCCACACCTAAATAACAAAGGGATTGTGGCAGTTTTCAATATGGAAAACAGCCGCAGATCCTGGCCAGATTGGTTCTGGTGTACAGGTTGTGAACGGTCTGCCTGGGATCTGGCAGAAATCTCACATGCCTCTCTCTGCCTATGCAGTGAACACTATACACAGGCAGAGCCCACATATAGGCAGCTAGAGCTTCTTTCCCCCGCTTATATGCCCCACTGTTAACCGCAGCAAAGGTCTAACCGCCTTCCTCCTCATCCTCCCTCTTGCTCTCAGCTAAGCAGGAATGAAAAGGGGGAGCATTGCTAGCAGATCCATCTCTCCTTGTGGAGCTCCACCATAAAGTGGAACTTCTGCTTATCGGATTCCCCCCCCCCCCCTGGTGCCACAATTGGCACCTTTCAGGGGGGAGGGGGGTGCAGATATCTGTGTAATACAGGTATCTGCACCCACTTCTGGGACTATCTAGCCGAAGCTGGCCCGCCCCTATCCGAGGTTGCCCGCCCATGTCCGAAGATGCCCCGTTGTGTCTTGGGAAACGCACAGTTCCCAGGACACAACGGGGACCAATAAAGACGCGCATGTGCAGTAGGGAATGGGGCAGTGAAGCCGCAAGCTTCACTTCCTGATTCCCTGACAGAGGATGGCGGCGGGGGCAGCTGAGAGACGAGCGACCGCTCGTCATCTTCTGCCGACATCGCTGAAACCTGGAACAGGTAAGTGTCTATTTATTAAGTCAGCAGCTGCAGTATTTGTAGCTGCTGACTTAAAAAAAAAAAAAAAAAAAAGGTAGACCTCCTCTTTAAGCGCATGATCTTATTTATTATAGGTACTTGTACAGAGATAATTTATGCAGCGCTTTACAGATATTAGTCCCTGCCCCCAAGGAGCTTACAATCCAAGGTCCCTTACTCGCATTCAGACATACACTACTCTCTTTATATACCCAGTGTCTCAGAGGGGAAGCTTCCTGCATCTACAGTATGTATCATGCCTATCTGACATTTGTATACAAGTCCCCTAAGGATCCTAAATCCTGTGCCACCTATTGCCCCATTGCTTTGTTAAACAATGATTTTAAAATACTTATGAAGGTACTCGCCCTTAGACTATACCCATTGATCTGAGTCTATCACTGAAGGTAAAAAGGTGCATAAAGTGTAGCGCTAGAACAATTAAATTAATGACCTAGCTAAACAATTGCCAAAAACATGTATATAAAATTACAAATATATAATAGCAGTTCTTGTGATATGAACTGTATATCGTATCTTATAACAAATTTCAAAGTGACTAGTATAGTGAACTTATCATTACACATACATTGCACTAGAAATGTGTCCAAAAATTTGCATCAAAAACTATAAAGATGAAATAAAAATAAATTGTATAGAAAGTCCTTAGAAAGTGTGCAAAAAGTCCCAAGTGTTTAATCTGAGACTTTTTTAACGATCCTTAGACCACCATACCGAAGGATGTAATTTGCAACCACCAGTGTGACAGCACCACCACCTATGAAGATGTAGGCTTACCAGATGATTCAGACCCAAAGGAACATGCGTTCTGTGAGTCAGGAAAGCTTTTAGTGTCAACCGGCAGCTGAGATGTAACCTCTGGAATTGCGTTCCCAAACTTTTGGAAGGTCCGTCTCCATGAAGGGGTATATGATGTCAAATTCCAATCAGTGAATAGGAAAGGATGGAGAAACAGGACCACATAGTGTAATGCCGTATAACTAATACAATTTATTTAAAAGTAGTACACTTGCATTTTAAAAGTGTTTTCAAGCGCTTGGTAAATAAAAAGTGGCAGCAGTGGAGTCCCCCCGATGCATTACGTCTCAGTAGACTTCGTCTGGGGTATACAGATATTAACCTCCGTAGACTACAAACTAATATACATGTGCAACACCTCAGCATGGGTTCACGGGTGGTGGCCTCGCTGGACATGGAGAAGGCCTTTGACACAGTCGAGTGGCCTTTTCTGTGGAAAGCGCTTCGTAGAATAGGTTTCCCTTTAGTTTTCATAAGTGGTTCAACGTGATATACACCTGTCCTAATTCTTCTGAGATTGGGCAGTGATCTTTCTGCCCCTTTTGGCTCCACAGGGGAACTAGACGGGGCTGGTCCTCTCTCCCGTGTTGTTCGCTATAGCCATTGTGCCGGTGGCCGAGGCTTTTGTGCACATAGTCACTTATTGGAGGTCTTCGTATTGGCTTACTGGAAGAGAGGGTTGCTCTTTATGCAGACGATGTTACTCTTTTTAAATGACGCAGGCCCATCACTGCAGGGTGCCCTACAGGTGCCCTCCGATATTTGGAGGTACTGATCTCCTGACTAACTTCAGACTTTCTTTCAGTATATATACTCCCGGTTCTGCAGGTGATGAGGGCCAAGTTGAAGGCATGGGAGAGCTTACCTTTGTCCCTATTAGAGTGCATTAACTTGATCAAAATTAAAATTGTTCCCAAATTTACTTACCTACTCCACCATTCCCCTCAATGGATAGCAAAGTCCTTTTTAGTAAAGCTAAATCTGATTTTTTTTTTTTTTTTTCCTCCTTCTTCTTCCTTTGGGGTTCCACCACTCCTCTCAATACAAGATGAGCACTTTGATGCATCCCTGCTCACAGGATGGTCTGGCCTTCCCTGATTGTCACAAAAATGTCCTCTCTACTCAATTGATGACTGTGGCCTGGTGGATCAGCCCTGATCTGTTGAATTTCTCAGACTCTGGAGGCTGCAGTGACCGGGTCCCTGGAGGTGCTCAAGTTTCTAATCTTTAGAGGCCCACTGGCCCCTCATGAGACTACTCCTTCTATGCTCACTACTTTGCGTACATGGAGGGTGGGTCTGGCCTGTGAGGGCTACCAAAAAACAACCCCCCCCCCCCCCCCCCCAAGGCTGGTTTCACACCTATGCAGTTATAGTGCTTTTTGCATATTTGCACTACAGTCCATTTAACATGGTTTCCAATGTTCTGTAAAATCCAATGTTCTGTCAAATCTGCAAAAAGCACTAAAACTGCATAGGTGTGAATCCAGCCTGATGCACCGTTGATGGCTTAATCCTAATTTGTCACACATGTATAAACTGCCAGATCCCTACGTTGGGACCAAGTATGGTATCAAATAGATTTTGCAAGCGATATCACGCCAATCGTTTAACTCCTTTATCTCAACTTTCTTCCGCCTATAATATCCCTCTGCACTCTTACTTACAGTTCTCTCATGCATTCTCTGCTCAATTCCCAAGGTCCTTCTGTTGGGTTTTCCAATCAAACTGGAGAGTGTGCTTCGCACAGAGTGCTCTGAGAAGCCTGCTTCTCGTCTATCTTCTCACCTAATCTTCATGTCCTTGCCCTCTTTTGAAGGACTCTGGACTCGATGGCTAAGTGATATTCCTACATTGGATAACAATGCCTGAGACTTCCCTTTTAGATCCTTAAGCTGGCCATACACCTATAGATTATCTGCAGATTTTCTATGGAAAAATCCTCCATCCACACAGTTTAGTGAACATGGAGGAATCTGTTTGCACTTTTTCCATCTAACCATAGAAAATCTGCAGATAATCTATAGGTGTATGGCCAGCTTTAGTCTCCATACGTGACTGCCATGTACAAAATCATACACCAAGCATATTTCACTCCCCATCAGCATCACAAGAAGAATCCATATGTTTCATCAGCATGTTGGAGGTGTAGTACCAGGCCAGATTTTTTTTTTTTCCACACATATTTTGGCATTGCCCCAAGATTAGGGTATCCGGGTCGGAGGTACTGGCCTTGGTTGCTTCTACCTCTGTGCAACCCTTCATGGAAGTTTCTGTTGGGCCTAGTTGAAGCCATAGTGCCGACTGTTGCCAAAAGAACATTGATCAGTTTTCTCATTGTATTCTAGAAAGAACATTGCTATGCAGTGGAAAAAGTCCTCTCCTCCATCCCTTTCCCAGTGGAAACAATTGGTCAACAATAGTCTCCCATTATACAAAGATACATACAACATATGACAAGGTTTGGCGCAATTGGTTAGAGGAAACCTTGACTGCTTCGGCTGCACCGTGAGACACCACCTGTTAAATTTTCAATGTAAGTTTAGTCCTCAGTACATTGATCAGAGCAAGACACTCAAGCTCTAAATTTAAGTGGCACCACAAAATTATTTGGTGCACTCGATGCCTTCTAGTCCAATTTGGTATACATCCTCATACGCATGTGGGCTGCGCCTATACACGTCATCTTATGTTGCGTTTTTCCTTTTTTTTTTATATTGTTTGCTTTCTGCTGTTGTATGTTCAATGCTTTAATAACAAAAAAAAAAAACACCCATATACACTACTCTACTAAGGCCAATTTTAAACAGAGGCCAATAAACCTACCAGCATGTCGTGTGGGAGGAAGCCAGAGGAAACCCACGTAGAACATGCAGACTCCACGCAGGTTGTGCCATGGTTGGGATTTGAACCAGTGCTGCCAGGTGGAAGTACTAACCACTATCTGCTGAACAAACCGCATCATGAAGCAACACACCAGACAGGTCAGGGATAAAGTTGTGGAGAAGTTTTAAGCAGGGTTACGTTATAAAAAAAAAAATATCCCAAGCTTTGAACATCTCATGGAGCTCTGTTCAATCCATCATCAAAAATGGAAAGAGTATGGCACAACTGCAAACCTACCAAGACACGGCCGTCCACCTAAACTGACCGGGCCGGGCAAGGAGAACATTCATCAGAGAAGAGCCAAGAGGCCCATGGGAACTCTGGAGGAGCTGCAGAGATCCGCAGCTCAGGTGGGAGAATCTGTCCACAGGACAACTATTAGTCGTGTTCTCCACAAATCTGACCTTTATGGAAGAGTGACAAGAAAGACATTGGAGAAAGAAAGTCATAAGAAGTCCTGTATGCAATTTGCAAGAAGCCATGTGGGGGACACAACAAACATGTGGAAGAAGGTGCTCTGGTCAGTTGAGACCAAAATTGAACTTTTTGGCCTAAAAGCAAAACGCTATGTGTGGGGGGAAACTAACACTACACATCACCCTGAACACACCATCCCCACTGTGAAACATGGTGGTGGCAGCATCATGTGGTGGGGATGCTTTTCTTCAGCAGGGACAGGGAAGCTGGTCAGAGTTGATGGGAAGATGGATGGAGCCAAATACAGATCAATCTTAGAAGAAAACCTGTTATGCCGCGTACACGCGGTCGGACTTTTCGGCAGAAAAAGTCCGATGGGAGCTTTTCATCGGATATTACGACTGTGTGTATCCCCCATCGGACTTTTTCTGTCGGCATTTCCGACGGACTTAGATATAGAGCCTGTTTTAAAATTTTCCATTGGAAATGCAGAGTTTTGCCCGATGCAAAGTCTGGCCGTGTGAACGCGGCATTAGAGTCTGCAAAAGACTTGAGACTGGGGTGGAGGTTCACCTTCCATCAGGACAACGACCCGAAACATACAGCCAGAGCTACAATGGAACGGTTTAGATCAAAGCATATTCATGTGTTAGAATGGCCCAGTCAAAGTCCAGACCTAAATCCAATTGAGAATCTGTGGCAAGACTTGAAAATTGCTGTTCACAGACACTCTCCATCCAATCTGGCAGAGCTTGAGCTGTTTTGCAAAGAAGAATGGGCAAAAATGCCCCTCTCTATATGTGCAAAGCTGGTAGAGACATCCCCAAAAAGACTTGCAGCTGTAATTGCAGAGAAAGGCGGTTCTACAAAGTATTGACTCCGGGGGGCGCCATACAAATGCCCCCCCCCCACACTTTTCACATATTTATTTGTAAAAGATGCTGAAAACCATTTATCACTTTCCTTCCACTTCACAATTATGTGACACTTTGTGTTGGTCTATCACATAAAATCCCAATAAAATAAATTTACGTTTTTTAGTTGTAACATGACAAAATGTGGGAAATGTCAAGGGGTATGAATACTTTTTCAAGGCACTGCAAAAAAAAGAAAAGCTTGAAAACAAGTTTATTTTAAGTGTGCTGCACTGGGAGAGGTTGACTTTCAGGATGAAATGACTACATAAACATATGTACAGTGTATGTAGAGGAAGGAGAAATGGAGACTAGTGATGACTCTTTGCTTAGTAATGGTGGCTCCATGCCGCTCGTTATATTTAGAGCCCAGACAGTGCACTGTGTATCCCTGCCAATCACACAAGTCTATAACCGTCATATATACCACATGGCGATGGGCTATTATAAACTTTACGTCATTGTAGGAAAGTGTAGCATCAGAATGACAACAAATCAGTCATGTACTGGAAAGTGTAATGCCGCGTACACGCGACCGGACTTTCCGACAAAGCAAAGGTCCGACGGAACGAATCCGCCGGACAATACGATCGTGTGTGGGCTCCATCGGACCTTTGCTGGCGAAAAATCAGACGGACTTTAGAAATAGAACATGTTTCAAATTTTTTGCGCCGGAACCAGTTCCTATCGAGAAATCCGCTTGTCTGTGTGCTAGTCCGACGGACGAAAACCGACGCAAGGGCAGCTATTGGCTATGAACTTCCTTATTGTAGTCCGGTCGTACCTCATCACATTCGAATCCGTCGGACTTCGGTGTGATTGTGTGTCCAAGTCCGTTCGTTTGGAAAGTCCGGCAGAAGTCCGGCGAAAGCCCATCAGAAAAAACGTCGGACCGAGTCTGCCGCAAAGTCCGGTCGTGTGTACGCGGCATTACTCTTTTGTCCCCACCTTTTTACCTTAAGTGTAAAGTGTATGTAAATCCAAAAAATTGGGGATTCCTCAGTAGCAATAAAGGATATACATCCAATATAAGTGCTCCACAAGAGCTGCACCTATAACAGCTTCAACTCTTCTGGGAAGGCCGTCCACAAGGTTTAGGAGTGTGTCTATGGGAATGTTTGACCATTCTTCCAGAAGAGCATTTGTGAGGTCAGGCACGAGAAGGCCTGGCTCGCAGTATCTGCTCTATTTCATCTCAAAGGTGTTCTATCAGGTTTGAGGTCAGGACTCTGTGCAGGCCAGTCAAGTTCCTCCACCCTAAACTCGCTCATCCATGTCTTTATGGACCTTGCTTTGTGCATTGGTGCACAGTCATGTTGGAACAGGAAGGGGCCGTCCCTAAACTGTTCCTACAAAGTTGGGAGCATGAAATTGTCCAAAATGTCTTGGTATGCTGACGCCTTAAGAGTTCCCTTCACTGGAACTAAGGGGCCAAACCCAACCCCTGAAAAACAACCCCACACCATAATCCCCCCTCCACCAAATTATTTGGACCAGCACACAAAGCAAGGTCCATAAAGACATGCCTGAGCTCACAAATGCGCTTTTGGAAGAATGGTCAAACATTCCCATAGACACACTCCTAAACCTTGTGGACGGCCTTCCCAGAAGAGTTGAAGCTGTTATAGCTGCAAAGGGTGGGCCAACTCAATATTGAACCCTACGGACTAAGACTGGGATGCCATTAAAGTTCATGTCCGTGTAAAGGCAGGTGTCCCAATACTTTAGACAATATAGTAATATTTATATTAGGTTAAAAGATCATTTGGTGTTTGCCTCTGAGGAAGAAGGAAATTCATCGGATGCGTTCCAGTGGGGTCCCTGCTATGCTTTGGAGACGGTTCAGTCTGGGATCAGTAAGCCATAGATGTGTGATGTGCACTTTAAACACATATAGTTGTGGGTTGTTCTTTTATCATAATTTTTATAAAAATTCTTGGGATAAGGCACTAGTCCTGTGTGCCATCTCTGTAACCACTTGCCGGCATGCCGATATACGTCGGCACAATGGCAGCGGTGGGCAAATGGGCGTACCTGTACGTCCCCTTTAATTGGCGGGGCTAGCGGGCATGCACCCGCCACGTACAGCGTGATCTGCGGACTCAATGTCCCGGCGATCGTGTCGCAGAGCCGCAGAATGGGGAGATGTAAACAAGGCATTTCCCTGTTCTGCCTAGCAACATGACAGAGATCACCGCTCCCTGTCATCCGAAGCAGTGATCTGTCATGTGAGTTGAAGCACACCCCCCCCCCCCCACATTTAGAACACCTCCCTAGGACACACTTAATCCCTTGATCGCCCCCTAGTGTTTAACCCCTTCCCTGCCAGTGTCATTTACACAGTAATCAAGGCATTTTTATAGCACTGATCGCTGTACAAATGACAATGGTCCTAAAATAGTGTCAAAAGTGTCCGATGTGTCCGCCATAATGTCGCAGTCACGATAAAAATCGCTGATCGCAGCCATTACTAATAATAAAAAAAAAAAATTATAATAAAAATGCCATAAAACTATCCCCTATTTTGTAGACGCTATAACTTTTGCGCAAACCAATCACTATATACACTTATTGCAATTTTTTTTTTACCAAAAATATGTAGAAGAATACGTATCGGCCTAAACTTTTATATATTTTGGGGGATATTTATTGTAGCAAAAAGTAAAAGATTTAGCTTTTTTTTTTTTTTAAATTGTTGCTCTTGTTTTTTGTTTATAGCGCAAAAAATTTAAACCGCAGAGATGATCAAATACCACCAAAAGAAAGCTCTATTTGTGGGGGAAAAAGGACGTCAATTTTGTTTGGGTACAGCGCCGCACGACCGCGCAATTGTCAGTTTAAAGCGACGCAGTGCCGAATCGCAAAAAGTGCTCTGGTCAGGAAGGGGGTAAAATCTCCCGGTTAAAGATACCTCCCCTAGTAAAGATAACGCTGGTTGGATCTGCAGACGGTAAAAAAATAAATACATAAGTGACTCAGCCGAATGACTCATTATGGTATGCAGCGCAAACACTGAAGAACGGAGGCACCCGTGTAAAATATTTGTAAAATAAGGATATTACTCATCCGCCATGGGCTTGACGGATTGCAAAAGCGAACCCCAGACATGTCCTTCAGATATGCAGCACATCGTGATTTTACATTCCCACCCAATCGTCCGGCGGCTGTTTTGCGTCACAGCAAAAACTATCCCCCGTTTTTGAAACACGACATATTTGAGTGAATGACTATTATTCCCATTGAAAAAACGAACGTGGCTACCAAAAATAAACAAAAACAAAAATAAAAATAAAAACAAAAACAAAAAAAACACCCATTAGTCACCACCCCCTTACCAGTCTGTGCAGAGCAATCCACTGCTGATTGGTTTTCATAGACAATGCAAGTGTCTTTTATATCTTCTGCACTGTGCGTTACTCAGCCCTTTTAAATTACAGCAAATATTCAAAGAGATGCTGCATATTCCACATTAGACATACAATCTCTGATTTATTAGCCACTTCAGCCCCGGAAGATTTTACCCCCTTCCTGACCAGAGCGCTTTTTGCGATTCGGCACTGCGCCGCTTTAACTGACAATTGCGCGGTCGCAAACAAAATTGACGTCCTTTTTTCCCCACAGAGCTTTCTTTTGGTGGTATTTGATCACCTCTGCGGTTTTTATTTTTTGCGCTATACACAAAAAAAGAGCGTCAATTTTGAAAAAAAAAATACATTATTTTTTACTTTTTGCTATAATAAATATCCCCCAAAAATATATATATATAAAAAAATAAAAAAACATATTAAATATTAGGTGTGACCACCTTTTGGCTTCAAACCAGCATCAGTTCTTACACTTGCACACTTTTGTACACTTGCACACATTCAGGGATTTTGTAGGATTAGAGTCAGGTGTATGATTAACCAGTTATACCAAGCAGGTCCTAATGATCATCAATTTCATACATAGGTTGAAACACAAAGGTTAAATGAAGCAACTGTGTAGGAGGATTAAAACTGGGTGAGGAACAGCCAAACTCTGCTATTAAGGTGAGGTTATTGAAGACAGTTTCAGGTCACAGGTCATACACCATGCCAAGACTGAGCACAGAAACAAGACACAAGGTAGTTCTACTGCATCAGCAATGTCTCTCTCAGGCAAATATTTCAAAGCAGACTGGGGGTTCAAGATGTGCTGTTCAAGCTCTTTTGAAAAAGCACAAGGAAACAGCCACCATTGAGGTCTGTAGACGCAGTGGTCAGGTAATGTTGAGGTCTGTAGATGCAGTGGTCGGGTAATGTTGAGGTCTGTAGACACGGTGGTCGGGTAATGTTGAGGTCTGTAGACGCAGTGGTCGGGTAATGTTGAGGTCTGTAGATGCAGTGGTGGTTAATGTTGAAGACTGCAGACGCAGTGTTGGGTAATGTTGAGGTCTGTAGACACGGTGGTTGGGTAATGTTGAGGTCTGTAGATGCAGTGCTGGTTAATGTTGAGGACTGTAGACGCAGTGTTGGGTAATGTTGAGGTCTGTAGATGCAGTGGTGGTTAATGTTGAGGTCTGTAGACGCAGTGGTCGGGTAATGTTGAGGTCTGTAGATGCAGTGGTCGAGTAATGTTAAGGACTGTAGATGCAGTGGTCGGGTAATGTTGAGGACTGTAGACGCAGTGGTCGGGTAATGTTGAGGTCTGTAGACGCAGTGGTCGGGTAATGTTGAGGTCTGTAGACAAATTGGTCGGGTCATGTTGAGGTCTGTAGACGCATTGGTCGGGTAATGTTGAGGTCTGTAGACGCAGTGGTCGGGTAATGTTGAGGTCTGTAGATGCAGTGGTCGAGTAATGTTAAGGACTGTAGATGCAGTGGTCGGGTAATGTTGAGGACTGTAGACGCAGTGGTCGGGTAATGTTGAGGTCTGTAGACGCAGTGGTCGGGTAATGTTGAGGTCTGTAGACAAATTGGTCGGGTCATGTTGAGGTCTGTAGACGCATTGGTCGGGTAATGTTGAGGTCTGTAGACGCAGTGGTCGGGTAATGTTGAGGTCTGTAGACGCATTGGTCAGGTAATGTTGAGGTCTGTAGACGCAGTGGTCGGGTAATGTTGAGGTCTGTAGATGCAGTGGTCGGGTAATGTTGAGGTCTGTAGACCCAGTGGTCGGGTAATGTTGAGGTCTGTAGACGCAGTGGTCGGGTAATGTTGAGGTCTGTAGAGGCAGTGGTCGGGTAATGTTGAGGTCTGTAGACGCAGTGGTCAGGTAATGTTGAGGTCTGTAGACGCAGTGGTCAGGTAATGTTGAGGTCTGTAGAGGCAGTGGTCGGGTAATGTTGAGGTCTGTAGACGCAGTGGTCGGGTAATGTTGAGGTCTGTAGAGACAGTGGTCGGGTAATGTTGAGGTCTGTAGATGCAGTGGTCGGGTAATGTTGAGGACTGTAGACGCAGTGGTCGGGTAATGTTGAGGTCTGTAGACGCAGTGGTCGGGTAATGTTGAGGTCTGTAGACACGGTGGTCGGGTAATGTTGAGGTCTGTAGACCCAGTGGTCGGGTAAAGTTGAGGTCTGTAGACGCAGTGGTCGGGTAATGTTGAGGTCTGTAGATGCAGTGGTGGGTAATGTTGAGGTCTGTAGACGCAGTGGTCGGGTAATGTTGAGGTCTGTAGACGCAGTGGTCGGGTAATGTTGAGGTCTGTAGACGCAGTGGGCGGGTAATGTTGAGGTCTGTAGATGCAGTGGTGGTTAATGTTTAGGTCTGTAGACACGGTGGTTGGGTAATGTTGAGGTCTGTAGACGCAGTGGTCGGGTAATGTTGAGGTCTGTAGACCCAGTGGTCGGGTAATGTTGAGGTCTGTAGATGCAGTTGTGGGTAATGTTGAGGACTGTAGACGCAGTGGTCGGGTAATGTTGAGGTCTGTAAATGCAGTGGTCGGGTAATGTTGAGGTCTGTAGATGCAGTGGTGGTTAATGTTGAGGTCTGTAGACACGGTGGTTGGGTAATGTTGAGGTCTGTAGACGCAGTGGTCGGGTAATCTTGAGGTCTGTAGACGCAGTGGTCAGGTAATGTTGAGGTCTGTAGAGGCAGTGGTCGGGTAATGTTGAGGTCTGTAGACGCAGTGGTCGGGTAATGTTGAGGTCTGTAGACGCGGTGGTCGGGTAATGTTGAGGTCTGTAGAGGCAGTGGGTCGGGTAATGTTGAGGTCTGCAGACGCAGTGGTCGGGTAATGTTGAGGTCTGTAGAGGCAGTGGGTCGGGTAATGTTGAGGTCTGTAGAGGCAGTGGTCGGGTAATGTTGAGGTCTGTAGACCCAGTGGTCGGGTAAAGTTGAGGTCTGTAGACGCAGTGGTCGGGTAATGTTGAGGTCTGTAGATGCAGTGGTGGGTAATGTTGAGGTCTGTAGACGCAGTGGTCGGGTAATGTTGAGGTCTGTAGACGCAGTGGTCGGGTAATGTTGAGGTCTGTAGACGCAGTGGGCGGGTAATGTTGAGGTCTGTAGATGCAGTGGTGGTTAATGTTTAGGTCTGTAGACACGGTGGTTGGGTAATGTTGAGGTCTGTAGACGCAGTGGTCGGGTAATGTTGAGGTCTGTAGACCCAGTGGTCGGGTAATGTTGAGGTCTGTAGATGCAGTTGTGGGTAATGTTGAGGACTGTAGACGCAGTGGTCGGGTAATGTTGAGGTCTGTAAATGCAGTGGTCGGGTAATGTTGAGGTCTGTAGATGCAGTGGTGGTTAATGTTGAGGTCTGTAGACACGGTGGTTGGGTAATGTTGAGGTCTGTAGACGCAGTGGTCGGGTAATCTTGAGGTCTGTAGACGCAGTGGTCAGGTAATGTTGAGGTCTGTAGACGCAGTGGTCGGGTAATGTTGAGGTCTGTAGACGCGGTGGTCGGGTAATGTTGAGGTCTGTAGACGCAGTGGTCGGGTAATGTTGAGGTCTGTAGACGCGGTGGTCGGGTAATGTTGAGGTCTGTAGAGGCAGTGGTCGGGTAATGTTGAGGTCTGTAGACGCAGTGGTCGGGTAATGTTGAGGTCTGTAGAGGCAGTGGTCGGGTAATGTTGAGGTCTGTAGACGCAGTGGTCGGGTAATGTTGAGGTCTGTAGAGGCAGTGGTCGGGTAATGTTGAGGTCTGTAGACGCGGTGGTGGGTAATGTTGAGGTCTGTAGACCCAGTGGTCGGGTAATGTTGAGGTTTGTAGACGCAGTGGTCGGGTAATGTTGAGGACCGTCGACGCAGTGGTCGGCCAAGGAAACTTAATGCAGCAGATGAGAGACATCATCCTTACTTCTCTTCCACATCGGAAGATGTCCAGCAGTGACATCAGCACAGAACTGGGGGAGGCCAGTGGGACCCAGGTACACCCATCTACTGTTCTGAGAAGTCTGGCCAGAAGTGAATGAAAGCCACCATAACTGAGACGGGCAAACAGGGCTAAGAGACTCGACTATGCAGGAAAACATAGGAACTGGGGGTGCAGAAACATGACAGCAGGCGCTCTGGACCGGCGAGTCACAATGTGAAATATTTGGCTGTAGCAGGAAGCAATTTGTTGGTGAAGGGCTGGAGAGCTGTACAATAGTGAGCGTCTGCAGCCAACTGTGAAGCATGCTGGAGGTTCCTTGCAAGTTTGGGGCAGCATTTCTGCAAATGGAGTTGGAGATTTGGTCAGGACCAATGGTGTCCTCAATGCTGAGAAATACAGGCAGATATCTATCCATCATGCCGTACCAACAGGGAGGCGTGTGATTGGCTCCAAAACGATTCTGCAGCAGGACAACGACCCCAAACATACAGCCAATGTCATTAAGAACTATCTTCAGTGTAAAGCCGAATAAGGAGTCCTGGAAGTGGTGGTTTGGCCCCTACAGAGCCCTGATCTCACCATCATAGAGTCTGTCTGGGTTGACATGAAGCGACAGAAGGATTTGAGGCAGCCGACATCCACAGAAGATCTGTACTTCATTCTCCAATATGTTTGGAACAACCTACCTGCCGAGTTCCTTCAAAAAACTGTGTGCAAGTCTACCTAGAAGAACTGATGCTGGTTTGGAGGCAAAGGGGGGTCACCCCTAATATCAATAAGATTCGGATTTCTCTTCTGTTGGAAAGTAAATGAACTATTAAAATATTTACATTTCTGAAAGCATTCTTCATTTACAGAATTTTTCCACACCTGCCTAAAACTTTTCTACAATAGTGGGAATGCACAGGTGTTCCGTGCATCCAGTCCCATTGATGTCCATTGGGATGCAGCAGAAGCATGGACACAGCCACTACTGCCAATCCGACATCCATGCGGGTTCACCGAACACAGAAAGTTCGGGGACCCACACCCCAAAAGGATGTATCTGAGCATCCAAACTGACACCAATGGGACTGCGTGCGCGGGGATGCACAAGACACCTGTGCACCCCCCGCGGGTAAACACAGCCCTTGCATGGATGTTTGCTATACTACGCCCAGCGTAAATGACGCCTTAACCTCTTGGCGCCAACAGCACGCAAATATGCTGCCTCTCGGCGGGTGGGCCATGGCGCCCCCCCAGCAGTTACCAGCGGCTAATGAACAGCCAATCACAGCGGTCACATGCCCCACCTCACAGCATCTGAAACCCCTTAAAGGGCCAGGAGGCACTGGTTAAAAAAGGGGTCTATATTTGTGATTGTTATTAAAAGATAATAAAAGCTCCTCTACCACGTGTTAGCGAATTACATTTTAGGACAGTCAAAAAAAAAAAAAAAAAACGCATGTCAGAAACGAAAAAAACAAAAATATTTATTTAAACAGATTAACGTTCTGCTTTTTCTGCAGCAGAGAACATCCAAATTCTAAAAAGGGTTTTAAAACAGTTAACAACGTTTCTTGATTTCCAGCCACGTGACAACCTTTGCGCTAAGCGTGTGGCCGTGGCTGTAGAACCTTCATGGTGTGACACAAAGTCCCTGATCTCCCCCTTCCACCTCTCAGGGGGGAACGGCGGGACCCTTCTTCCTATCTGCGGATGAGGTACGAGGCCAGTAGGACGGCGCCTGCCAGAGTCACCCCCGTCAGGAGCCACCTCCCGAAGCGTTCTTGGCTTCTCCTGGTGTTGGCGGCTGCGTCGCTTCCATATAGAGTGACAAAGTCTTCCTGTGAGGAGGAAACAAGATTAGGTTAGAATTCACAGTGACATCCCACGCCCAGACTTGCACTGTCAGCATCCGGGAGTGACAACCATATCCCCCGAGCAAAGGAGTCTGGGAGCTATTTATATACAAACTGCAGGCACTCAGCAACACTTGTGGCACTCCAACACCTTTTCGTCAAGTTCCCAACAGTCACACATCTTAGACGTGGTCAGAGAAGGGTTTTATTTAAGCGTTCCCAGAACCAGCTATTGATCACTAGAGGGGACAATTGAAGAAGAGAAGCTCTACAGTAGACATCTCTACATTTTATCTGCAAGGTCTTGTTCCCAAAAGGCGTACAACTGTGCTAGGGCCGCGCACCCCGTACAGTCACCTGAAGTGGGTGGCAGCGGCTGCACAGACACAGCTCGTGCCCCCAATCCAATCCGTGTGCATGCAAAAGCAGCCCTCGCACGGGTATACGCTGTAGTACACCCATGTGACCAAGGACAACATTTTATTTCCCCCATGAAGTGGGGCTGTGCCCACACTGCGCAGGTCAACTGCTCGTTTTGTCTTGGGGTTGTCAGAAAGCATATAACTCACTGGATGTGCCCGCACTGCGTGGGTCAACTGCTCATTTCTTCTAGGGGTGAGCAGAAAGCATATAACTCACCGGATCCTCTGGAAAATGGCGCTCCCCCCACGGTCCAGCAGTGGAGCCTTCCTGGTCTATGGAGCCTGCTCTGGCCGTGATGACGTCAGGAACAGTCCACTATTTAAGATTGCTGGAGTGCGGGGGGTGCCAGGTCAGTCTTGTGTTGGGGGGGATTGGAGGATCAAATCCACCCTTGCTGTGGCCCAAAAACAACCCCCCGTCTTTCCCTCAGCACTGCAAGGTTGGAAATTCCTGAAGTTGGACTTTAAACCAAGCCCTCACTGACCTCTGTAGCTGCAGGCATTGTGGAGTAATTTATACCAAAAAAAGTTTACTATAGAAATCATTCAAGTCTGGTCTTAGTACTCTCATCTCCTCTCTTCCTGTGTTTATATTAGGCCCCTTACACATGGGGAGAGCTCCATTGGAGTCCTCCTGCTCAGCTGGGCATCTGTCCGCTGATCCCTGCTGAGCAGGCGGATGGTAGGTCTGTGTCCTCTCCGCTTATGCAGAGCGGACACAGACAAAGCATGCTCTCCTCTATGGGCGGTCGGATGTAAAACGTACTGCCTGTCCATATACGGTAGATCAGATGTCCGCAGGGTTCAAAGGACACATGTCCGTTTACACACCCGCCACTTTATAGGAGGAGACTAGAGGGTCTGATGGATCTGCTAGTGTGAAAGGGGCCTTCCAGATTAGAAGGCTGGCATGTCACTGCTGGCAGTGGGAACAGAATGAAATAAAGTGCCAAAATTGCAATAAAGCGAGGATATAGCTTCTGCAAGGTTTAAACAGTGAATTAGTCCTCAGTGGCTGCTTTTATTTTATTTTTTTGTACTGCTTAAAGAAGAGTTCCACTAATTTTTCCGTTTATTAAAAGTCAGCAGCTACAGTTTTTGTTTTAATAAACACCCATTTACCTGTCCCACGACCCAGCGATGTGGCTGCCCGAACCCTCGCTCCTCTCTGTGGCTCTGGCATTGCAAGTGTGGTCACCCGGTTGTGACAGCTTGCGCACTCCGCGAGCCGCGCTGTGCAACCTGAATGGCCGAGCTATCTTCTGGAAGCTGTGACGTGTCCCAGAAGATTGCAGGGAGGGGAGGAGTCTCAGTTAGGTGTTGCGAGTGTAAGTGGGAGCTGATCCCCTGTCAAAACTAGGTACCCCCCCCCCATATAAAAATGTCATGTCAAATGTGGCATCTGGGGGTCAGGAGTCCTTAAACCGGTTTCACTGCTGCTCCAAAGAAACAATCCGACGGTGCGATCGGCTGGTCACAGAGACAATGAAAGATTAGATTGCCTCTATGGCCTTGGAGGACCAGAGCAACCTCATGACATCACTTCCGGTCTAGGGCACAAGTAAAACACATTTTTTTTTTCTTTTAGAGCAAAAGATCACTTTTTTTTTTTTGATCTTTTGCTTTTAACTGCTTCAGCCCCGGAAGGATTTACCCCCTTCCTGACCATTGCACTTGTTGCGATTCGGCACTGCGTCGCTTTAACGGACAATAGCGCTGTCAATAAAACACCCAAACAAATTTGACGTCCTTTTTTTCCCCCCAAATAGAGCTTTCTTTTGGTGTTATTTGATCATCTTTGCGGTTTTTATTTTTTGCACTATAAAACATAAAAAAAAAAAAAAAGGAGCGACAATTTTGAAATATATATATATATATATATATATATATATATATACATATACATATACATATACACATACACACTCACTCACATACATATATATGTATGTATACATACACACACACACGTAGATTATTATAATAAATTATTATTACTTTTATAATTAAAAGTTTAAATCCATATTATTTGCTCGAAAATTATGTTTATAATTAAAAAAAAAAAAATGATATATATTTTTTTTTTTTATTATAAACAGAATTTGAGCCAAAAATATGGATATAAAAACTTTTAATTATAAAAGTAATAATAATTTATTATTTTATGTGTGTGTATATATTTTATTTGTTTTTCTTTCTGTTTTTAATTATAAAAAGTAAATTTTCTAGCAAAAAATATGGATTTAAACGTTAAATAAAAAGTGCCAGGCCTGGGTTCCCGAGAAAAAAAAAAAAAAAAGTAAAAGTAATAATGGGCTTTGATATTGCTGAGCTCCTTTTGTCGCAGGCTTCAGAACTGACCCAGATCCAGTACACAGATCATTGGTTCTGTACTTCACCCACATGATAATTGAAGGACGTGTGATCCATACACGGTGTCACAAAACCCCAATATAATCCCAACAAATGATTTTATCTTCAGACCGCTTTCCACCACCAAAAAAAAAAAAGAAATACCCCCCCCCCCTTTTATTTGCCTTTGATGGAATGTTCAGCCTTACGCAGAATAACAAACGTAAACAATGAAAGGCGAGAGAAGGCGGCGGCACTCCTCGCTGATCCCAGGGACAGGAGTGTCCCCGCTGGGAGGTGAGCACACACACATTCTTCACATAGTTTTCTGACTATACCATTCCAGTCAGGTCTCAGCCCTGGCAACCGGCGCGGGACGCACACAGGAGGTGAATACCAACTACACCCAACAACCTGCTTCCTGATATCCCTACCCACAGAGACATGTTTATCCCCTTCCATTGTTTTCTTAGTATACACAATAGAACAAATGAATACACATCTTTTTTTGTGCGTTTAGCAGCGTTATCATGCCTTTAGAAGCGTACAGACGCGTCAAGAATTTGGGTGTCCATGCATTTCATTTTATGGAGTTTTTGGCAAAATAAAACATTTTTTTTTTCAAAAGCTCCTAAACTCCAAGTTAGAAGCTTCTAGTGTACATGAAGTCTTAGTCCGTTCAATATTGAGTTGGCCCCACCCTTTGCACCTATAACAGCTTCAACTCTTCTGGGAAGGCCATCCACAAGGTTTAGGAGTGTGTCTATGGGAAGGTTTGACCATTCTTCCAGAAGCATATTTGTGAGGTCAGGCACTGATGTTGGATGAGAAGGCCTGGCTCACAGTCTCCTCTCTAATGCATCCCATAGGTGTTCTATCAGGTTGAGGTCAGGACTCTGTGCAGGCCAGTCAAGTTCCTCCACCCCAAACTCGCTCATCCATGTCTTTATGGACCTTGCTTTGTGCACTGGTCCAAATCATTTAGTGAGAAGGCCAGTTAAAGCGACGCAGTGCCGAATCGCAAAAAGTGATCTGGTCTTTGGCCAGCCAAATGGTCCGGGGCTTAAGTGGTGAAAAAACACCTGGCAGTAACCCCCCCCCCCCCCCGTTTTACTTACCTGACCTCTCGAACTTGTCCCCCGGGGACGCAATGTCTCTCTGCCCGGGGTTCTCGGCTATTGATTGGATAGATTAATAGCAGCACAGCGATTGGCTCCCACTGCTGTCAATCAAATCCAATGACGTGGCCGCCAGGGGGCGAGGCCGAGTCCTGCATTCAGCGTCTATGGACACCGACTGCTGGACTCGCCTGCAAAGTAATCCCCCAGGAGAGCGCTTCTCCAGGGGGGGTTATCTAATGCGGGGAGGAGCCGCCAAGGGACCCCAGAAGAGGAGGATCGGAGCCACTCTGTGCAAAACGAGCTGCACAGTGAAGGCAAGTATGACATGTTTGTTATTTTTTTTTTTAAAGGAACCTTTAGTATCACTTAAATCACGTAAAACAGCTCAGTGTTGTCCTGTGTCCATGCATATTAGGACGTTAAGAGGCATATTTTGAGTTTAATGTTTAGAGGCAGAAAAAAATAAATAAATAAATAAACTCTACTGGTTCACATTTCTGATTGGAGCTTGGGGGCAGAAATTTTTTTTAAAATTAATAAAAAAAAAAAAAACTCTTAAACTCATATAAACTTTGTACAATAAATGCTCTATATGAGCGTTTTTTACTCCCAAGAGAACAGACGTTTTTTTAAGCCCGGTGTGCATGGAGCCTAAGAGCTCACTGAACATACAGTGTACTTTCCCTTTAAATGTTAAGGAGGTCATCCTAGGAATAATGTGACTGCTGGAAATAATTAATCCACTGTTCATGTAAGTTGAGTGATCTCGCCTTTGCAGCAACAGAGAGGGTTACCCTGGTTCATCCTTCCTTCATCCACACACATAAATAAAAATATCACCCCAAGAGTTTCATTTCAGACACTTGCTAGTAATGATCCATACACAGGGAGATTGGTGCATTCTCACTGGATGCATAGCACAGCCAGTAGGGAATCGACCGATACCGATTTTCCGGCCGCCTCTCGGGTCGATATTCTGTTACTCTGTCCTTTTACATTTTTTTTTTTTTAAATCTTTTTTATTGCGGTCACAGGGAATCCCTTGTGACAGTAATAGGTGGTGACAGGTACTCTTCATGGGAGGGATCGCGGGGTTTATAAGACCCCAAACCACTGCACTCCTCTGCACTTAAAAGTATTTAAAAACGTCAAGATCTGCGTTTTTAAATACTGTATTTATTGGCGTAGTTAGTTCTGAATTCATTTAAAGAATTTTAACAAAATTCGTTAATTTCTGAATTTTTCAATTTCCGAATTTACTAAATTTTTCAAATTCCGAAAATTCTAAAATTTTCGGAAATTCGAAATGAGGAAATTTGAAAATCCAAAAATAAGAATTAAAATCTGAAAATTCGAAAAAACACGAAATAACTAAATAATAAAATTCTAGGTATTGGAATTTCCTTTCAAATTTGGCTGTTAGTGAACGTAACGAGTAGGAATTTACCCAAAGTTACGAATTATCCGAAATAACGAATGCCGGATCTAAACTAATGGAACGTAACAAATTAATAATAATAAATAACAATAATAAAAAAACCTCTTTATTATTATTAATTTGTTCCATTCCATTTATTTAGATGCGGCATTCGTTATTTCGGATGATTCGTAACTTCAGATAAAGTTGTATTTGTTACGTTCACAAAACAGCCAAAATTTGAAAGGAAATTCCAATACCTATAATTTAATAGTTGGTTATTATTAGTTATTGTATATACTCGAGTATAGGTCGACCCTTCTGCAGCCTCTGTGCCCCTCTGCAGCCTCTGCGCCCCTCTGCAGCCTCTGCGCCCCTCTGCAGCCTCTGCGCATTTGCACCGATCAGCGTGTAATAAAAGCATACGGCGGCCATTCCAGTATTCAAAAGCCGCGCCTCCTCCTGGTCTGCGATAGGCGGAACACCCAATTTCCCAGCAGTCAGTGCTCCGCCTATCACGGACATCCGCTCATCCTCATACCACAGACGAGGATGAGAGGATGTCTGTGATAGGCGGAACACTGACTGCTGGGAAATTGGGTGTTCCGCCTATCACAGACCAGGAGGAGGCGTGGCTTTTGAACACTGGAATGCCCGCCGTATGATTTTATTACACGCTGATCGGTGCCAATGCGATGGGCACAGAGACTGCAGAAGGGTCGACCTATACTCGAGTATATACGGTAACTAATAATAACCAACTATTACATTATTAGGTATTGGAATTTCCTTTCAAATTTGGCTGTTGGTGAACGTAACGAATACGAATTTATCTGAAGTTACGAATCATCCGAAATAACGAATGCCGCATCTAAACGATAAAATGATTTTATTACACGCTGATCGGTGCAAATGCGATAGGCACAGAGGCTGCAGAGGGGCGCAGAGGCTGCAGAGGGGCACAGAGGCTGCAGAGGGGTCGACCTATACTCGAGTATATACGGTAACTAATAATAACCAACTATTACATTATAGGTATTGGAATTTCCTTTCAAATTTGGCTGTTTTGTGAACGTAACAAATACAAATTTATCTGAAGTTACGAATCATCCGAAATAACGAATGCCGCATCTAAACAAATGGAATGGAACAAATTAATAATAATAAAGAGTTTCTTTTATTATTGTTATTTATTATTATTAATTTGTTACGTTCCATTAGTTTAGATACGGCATTCGTTATTTCGGATAATTCGTAATGGACTGTCTGCATGAAACGCTGATATGGTAGGCAGAAGGCGGCGACTCCAGTATAAGCCGAGGGGGGTGCTTTCAGCCCAAAAAATAAATAAATAAATAAAAAAAAAAAAAAAAAAAAAAAAAGAAGGAGGGATGAAAATCTCGGCTTATACTCCAGTATATACGGTAATTATTTTGAATTTTACTGATTTCCTTTTTTTTTTTTTTCTGATTTTCGAATGTCTGAATTTTTTAAAATTCGGAATTCGCAAATTTCTGAAAAAAGCAAAAAAAAAAACAAATGAAACGAAAACTAATTTTTGGTGAGTGCACATGTCTAGTCTAAACTGACCAAGGAG
>CM053037.1:15017136-15152136 GCA_028564925.1 Lithobates sylvaticus | reverse complement strand
CCACTGAACAAAGTGGAGTCCGTCGAGCCCACTATGCATTTTTAGTGCTTTTTGCACTACAGAACCTGTTCTATAGGAAACCATGTTAAATGGACTGTAGTGCAAATCTGCAAAAAGCACTAAAAATGCCATAGGTGTGAATCCAGCCTTAGACCCCCTTTCACACTGGGGCAGTTTTCAAGCACTTAAGTGCTGGAAATCGCCTCTGCTAAGCCCTGGAAAACCGCTTCCTATTCATTCAAGTGTGACTTTTCACACTGGGGCGGTGCTCTTGCGGGACGTTCCGAAAAGTCCTGCAAGCAGCATCTTTGGGGCAGTTTGGGAGCGATTTATTTAGCGCTCCCAAAACGTCCGGTCAATAGCATATTGATGTCCAGGAAGTGGCTCCGTTATCCTGACTGGGCGTCATACGACGTCCAGCAGGATAACATGCCGGCGCGCGACCGTATCGATCGCAAGTGCGGCGTGTCAGTCTGACACGCCGCATCTCCAATCGTGGTAAGGAGCCTCTGTCTGAGGCTTCTTACCACGTGATCAGCTGTGACCAATCACAGTTGATCATTGCCTGAACCAGGAAGTGCCGGTAAACAGCATTCCTTGGTTCGCGCTGACAGATGTGCTAATCACATGCTAATAAGTGCCCACATAATAAAAAGACTCACAGTGCCAATCAGTGCCCAGCAGTAACACATCAGTACTTTATCATCAGTGCTGCCCATCAGTGCCACCTGTCATTGCTAATCAGTACCACCCATCAGTGCATCCCATCAGTGCCAATCAGTACCACCCATCAGTGCCACCTGTCATTGCCAATCAGTACCGCCCATCAGTGCCACCTCTCAGTGCCCATCAGTGCCGCCCGTCAATTCTACATATCTGTGCCTCCTCATCAGTGCCACCTCAACAGTGCTGCCTCAACAGTGCCGCCTCATTAGGGCCCGTCAGTGCCACCTTATCAGTGCCGCCTCATTAGTGCCCGTCAGTGAAGGGGAAAACAAAATTTTATGACAAAAACTGAGAAAACCTTTATTTTTATTTAATTTTTTAATTGGTCTTTTTTAGTTTGTTTAGCAAAAAAGAAAAACCCCAGAGGTGATCAAATACCACCAAAAGAAATCTCTATTTGTGGGAAGAAAATTATAAATATGTAGTTCGGGTGCAGTGTAGTATGACTGCGCAATTGTCATTCAAAGTGCGACAGCGTTGAAAGCTGAAAACTGTCCTGGGAAGGAAGGAGGTGAAAGTGCCCAGTATTGAAGTGGTTAAGCTGGATACACATTATACAGTTTTTTGTTGTTGAATTTCCTTTAGTCCCCTTTCACACGGGCGCTCCAATCAGGTCAGCCCGTCAGTTTTTCAGGTGACCTCCATTCACCTCTATGGAGCAGCGAATGTCAGCGGTGACACATATCCGATCCGAACCCAAATGGGTGCGGCACTGCAAAGTCGGAGCCGCACCGATTTAAATGGATTCCATTGCCGACAATAGGGGTGTGATTTGTCATGCGATTTTTAAATCTGGAAGCTGGAAGCTGATTGGTTACTATGCACAACTGCAGCGGTTTTAGTAAATCTCCCTCCAATCTGTAGTAGAGATTGGAGAAGGTTTGTATTGAATCCCATCGATAAGCAGCGGCCTCTACGCAGAGTTTTCCCCTCCAGGGGTAACTTGTGATTTCAGAAAGTCACGATGAATATTTTACATGTGATCCCAACTTACATGACACATTATGAAATCTCCCTGCAGCCACAATCCTTTCCATTACAGGAGTGACGTCACTCGGTGGGGGGGGGGGGGTCACATGACTCACAGCCAGTAATTACATTGTGCAATGTGTAACGGGCAGGAGTGACATCATCAGGTGTGACCGCCTTCTACCGAAGAACTAGTTCACGTCAGTGGAAGATCTTCATTACAGATACGACCTTGTGTTGTTCTGAAGAAATATCTGCTTGTTTGACTGTCTGTCCACGAACCTAACTCTACATTCACGCACCATCGCGAGCGCCATAAATCTGCGCCGCGATTTCAAATGGCTGCAAAACTTGGGACGCGTTTGCGATGGCGATTACATCTAATGGCGCTCCCAAATCGTGCCACGAATTTTCTGCGATTGTCGCACAGTAAAATTGTGGCAAATCGCAACAATGGCACTCCAAAAAAAGCGCATTTGTTCCTTTTTTGCCTGACAAGTGTTGCGATTGCGGCGTCATTCGAAGTAATGGCATCGCAAAACGCGTCCCGCGTTTTTTTGCAGCCAGGCGGAATTGCAGCGATTCCGCCTGCGATCACTTGTGAATGTACACCATCTTTGTACAGAACACCCCCAGGTAGGGCCCGGGACAAGGGGGTGGGCAGAAGGGACGGCTGCCCTGGGCACTGTGGTATCATGAGAGGTGGGAGGGCTACATGAGGAGATTGGATGGGAGGGGGGCATTTGGGCGGCGGCAGGGGGTAAGTAATGTTTAAGGAGGGGAAATATGGGAGGTGTGCTAGGGGTTGTGATTAAGGGGAAGGGGGGTCCATGTCAGAAGGGGGGGGGGGGATTTGTGCTAGGAGAGGGATTGGGGAGGGGGGGCTTTGTGCTAGAAGAGGTGATATGGTGGTAGGGGTGGGGAATTGTGCTAGGAGGGGAAGATTGGGGGGGGGGGGGGGGGGTTTGGATTTGTGCTGGGAGGGGAAATTTGGAGTGGGGGGAGAGGATTTGTTCTGGGGGGTGGGTGGGGATTTCAGCAGGGGTCGGATTTATACTCGGAAGAATCATGCAGATTAAAAATTCTATTATTATTATCATCATCAATATATATATTCGTCTTAATAAAAAAAAAAAAATGTGTGTAATATATATATATATATATATATATATATATATATATATATATATATATATATATATATATATATATATATATATATATATATATATATATATATATATATATATATATATATATATATATTTTTTTTTTTATTAAGATGATATTATTAATAATCGATTATATTATTAACCATTATTATTAATTCATATTATATATTATTTTCTTATATTATTATAATATATTATCATTAATTTATATTAATTATACACCACTCCTACAGCGCCCCTGCCCATTAAAATCAATGGGAAGAGCCGGCGCATTTAACCCTTGTTTGGCTGTTAGCAGGGGTTAAAAGCGCCCCGCTAGCGGCCGAAAAAACAACGGCAAAGCGGCGCTTTTCCTGTCAACGCCCCAGTGTGAAAGTAGCCTAAGCCTTGCAATGCCTCCTGGGACTTGTAGTTTCGCAACAGCTGGAGGAGCGCCAGTTTGAGACCCTTGGTCTAGATGACCCGGCCCCGCCCCCAGACCGCCATATTGCACTCGACAGAAAATTTACAGAGCTGCAGAATGAAAAGGAAAAAGGGAATTTTTCATAACATTCCATTACAATATGATTTGTGTTGCAATTGTATATGCTATATATTTTGCTTTTCTTCCCCTTTAACAAATCAGGACGGAGTATATGAGGAGTGGAAGGTCCCGTGTGATCCTGACATACAATGTTCCTATGTACTAAACGATTTACAAAGCCGGAGCCGTGATGAAATCTCAGCCAATAAGCCAACACTGATTGCATAACAAAAGTCTGTGGCACTCCCCTATGTGCTTATCAAGGTCCGCTTCAAAACACCCAGACCGACATGAGAAACTCCTCCCTCTCAGTCTGATCACTTAGAATTGAACACAACATAAAAAGCTACAAAAGGAGACAACTTACCTGGTAAAGCTCCGGGGAAATGAAAAGACGACCCCTGACATGGGGCACCCCCAGCACTGCAAGGGTTAAAATTCAGTTTTTTGTCTAAGATACCATGAACCCCCACCCACTTTTCAATCATGTGACCGATGTGATTGGCTGTCACCTGACCGGGAGCCCGTCCCATTGGCTCTCAATAACAAGAGACAGAGGGTGGACTAGGACAGCTCAGTTGCTGTGCTGGGAGCATGCAGGGAGCGCGCTCTCAGCGCAGAAAGATGCAGGCGCATATGTGCGGCGTGTGGGCATTAAAACCTGCCCTCTCAGCTGCCACACATATGGGTGGAAAGGGGTTTAAAAAAATAAATAAATAATTGGTTCAATTTACCATGCCACTTACTTCTGCCACCAGGTTCCCAGAAGCCGCTTCCCTGCGGCGCTCCGTCTGCTGATCACGCTCTGAAGCAGTGTTTCTCAACTCCAGTCCTCAAGGCGCCCCAACAGGTCATGTTTTCAGGCTCTCCATTATTTTGCACAGGTGATTTGATCAGTTGCACTGCCTTAGTAATTACCACAGCCGTTTCATCTGAGGGAAATCCTGAAAACATGACCTGTTGGGGCGCCTTGAGGAGGACTGGTGTTGAGAAACACTGCTCTGAAGTCATCAACGACAATGCAGAACCTGCAGTCCAATGTAAGCCAGGAACACCGCCCACAACCTGGAGCATCAGAGGGAATCCAGAGTGTCGGTTGCTGGGGGGTGGGGGCGAGAGGGTGAGGCAAGTAACCTTCGGCTCACATCTATGTGATGGGCTGTGGGGAAAATCGCAGTGATTCCTGCAACTGCAACCACCCGCAGTGAAAAAGCGCTGCTGTAAAAAATACATTCTGAACGTCACCATCACACATGTAAAAAAAAAAAAAAAAAAAAAAAAAAAAAACGCAGTGCGTTTGCAGGTGCAGGAACCACAGGGGAATCGCATGGTCAAAAATCAATTTCCCTGCAGGACACATTTTGAGCATGCACCGTCTTCTTTCTTTTTTTTTTTCCAGGAAAAGCAGGCATGACAGCCTATTCAAAATGAATGGACTGTTGTACCCGAGTAAGCGGGGCATCCCACACAAGCATTGGGGGGGGGGAACCGAGCCTGGTTAGGGCCAGTTCACACCATAGAAGCGCAGTCTTCTAAGAAGCTGACAACAAAGCACTAATACAGCGCCTTGAGGCGATTCGGTTTGCATTGTAGCGCTATACAAATTATTCATTCATTCCGGTAGCGTTCCAGATGCTTTTCTGCATGCGTGTTATTATTACTTTAAAGTGGTTGTAAACCTTCAAGGTTTTTCAGCTTAATGCATTAAAGAGGAGGTCCACCCAAAAAATGGAACTACCATTTTAAGTGACGGTGACCCCCTGACATGCCACATTTGGTGGAGGGGGGGGGGGGGAGCGGATACCCTCTTTTTAGAGGCACCCAGCTCCCACTTCCTCCCCCTGGCACCGGAAGGATGTTCTCCTCTCTCCCCTCCCTCCCTGCAATCTTCTGGGGCACGTCACAGGTCCCAGAAGGTTGCCCGGCCATCTGCAGAGCGGCTCGTGCATGCCACAGCGGGGCACCCACAGTTAGAATGCTGGCCCCGTGGAGAGGAGGGGGGGGGGGAGTGAGGCTTCGCTCGCATCGCTGCACTGTGGGTCAGACGAGTGTCTGATTATTAAAAACTACACTTTTTGTAGCTGCTGACTTAAAAAAAAAAAAAAAAAAAATAAATACATTTTAGCGGAACTCCGCATTAAGATGAAAAACATTCTGTCCCCCCCCCCCCTCCCCGAGCCCCCATTATACTTACCTGAGCCCTGCGTTTCCAACGACAGGGGACGAGCACACCCACTCCGGACGGTGTCTCGATTGGATAAATTGATAGCAGCGCAGCTATTGGCTCCTGCTGCAGTCAATCAAATCCAATGACGCGGGAGCTGGGGGCGAGTCCCGCTGTCTGTATCAATAGATGCAGCAGCAGGACATGGGAGCACGCCCACACGGTTGTGTCCCGAAGGAGAGCGATTCTCCGGCACACAAGCTCCTCTGAGGGACCCCAGAAGAGGAGGATCGGGGGCCACTCTGTGCAAAACCAACTGCACAGAGGAAGTAAAGTATGATATGTTTGTTATTTTTGTTTTATTTTTTAAACCCTGAACCTTTACAACCCTTTAACCTAAAACAAGGATGTGTGTTCCGATGCATTTTTGCTACGTTTAGGTGTGTTTTACAGCGTTCCAATACGGTCCAGAAAAAATGCACCAGTGTGAACTATGCCATTGAAAATCATATGACCTACTATCCATGCGTTTTTGATGCAGAAAAAAAAAAAAGACGGACTGGACTGCATGTGGTGTAAACTGGCCCTAAAAGGGCTTTTTAATGGGATCGTAGATGAAAAGCAGTGCTGAGGGGGAGCCCCACTGCAAGGGAAGTTTTTCTTTTTTTCCACATTCAGCTTTCAGGCTCCCTATACAAACCACCCACACACACACACACACACACACACACACACACACACACACACACGACATACACAACTCATGACTGTACAACTGCTGAGAAAAAGCAAGTCCCAACATGTCCCAGAGTAGTGGAACCTGCTGGGGCCTGTAGTCCTACACAGCTGGAGAGCAGCAGGTTGTATGAAACCAATTCAAGAACAAGGCATTGCATTAGAATCACAGCTGGACACCGATACCTCCCGAAACCTGAGAACACACCCCAGAACCTGAGAACACACCCCAGAACACAACCCGGACCCCGAGAACACACCCCAGAACCCGAGAACACACCCCAGAACCCGAGAACACACCCCAGAACACAACCCGGACCCCGAGAACACACCCCAGAACCCGAGAACACACCCCAGAACACAACCCGGACCCCGAGAACACACCCCAGAACCCGAGAACACACCCCAGAACACAACCCGGACCCCGAGAACACACCCCAGAACCCGAAAACACACACCCCAGAACCCGAAAACACACACCCCAGAACCCGAAAACACACACCCCAGAACCCGAAAACACACACCCCAGAACCCGAAAACACACACCCCAGAACCCGAAAACACACACCCCAGAACCCGAAAAAACACACCCCAGAACACAACCCGGACCCCGAGAACACACCCCAGAACCCGAGAACACACCCCAGACCCCGAGAACCCACCCCAGAACACAACCCGGACCCCAAAAAACAGAACACCTGCACATCGTTAATCGCGGGCAGTGAGACATTTCCTGATCGCTGCAGCCACGGATCAGGGAAATGTCTGGCTGCCTGTGATTAGCGATGTGCAGTGCCCGCTTCCTGGCGGGGCTCGGGCATGTGGGGGGTTGCAAGCGAGCCCATCCTTATTGATCAGTGACGTCAACATGGCGCATGCACAGACCATCAGAGGTAGTGTTTGACGATCTAAGCGCCAAGGAAGACCGTACCTGTCGGATTCTGCCTCGCTGTTGTGGTTTTGCCTGTATTGAACAGCGTGTTTTCTGTAGGTTGAGCAGCGGGTTTTGGCTGTGTCTAAGGGTGGGTTAAAACACACCCACAACCCGCTCTGCATTAGCGAGGCAGAATCTGGCCATTAGTCTCCCTTGGCACTTAGCAGATTGTTGACTGCTAAACTGGATCTAGAGATTTTGCCCCGTTGACGTCACGCCAGCTGATCAACATATCGGCTGGAGTGGCGGGGCGCACAGACGGCAATAGAAACTGTGATAGAAAGAAGGGAGGTGAATACTGCGCTGTATATAGATTTAAATGACTAAAGCTGCTGGCATTGCCAAAAGACTATCGGATGTAAGATTTGTGTGTATATTAATGCAGCGCTTGAACCCCAAATAGTGCTTTTACAAGAAAAATACTGCTTTGATGAGTTTAGGGTTATGGAGAAAAATAATTTTGGCGTGATGCCAACCTCTAGTACCATAAATATACAGTGCAGAACCTTATATATAAAACACATAACATTTATATACTATTTTCAATAGAAACGTGGGTATAAAAAATGCATGTGATTAAAATCGGTGGAGATAAAATCAAAATAGTTTTATACCGTGAAAAAATCGTGATAATTAAAAGTTCATAAAACTCAATATCTGTTAAAATCGTGGGTGCTAAGTGAGAAACTATACATATAAGTGTATAGAGGTGAAGTCCATAGCATTAATTGGTGGTCAGGTGTAATGACACTTGTGGCAATAGGTGACTTTGTTCGGTGTGATGGTGACAGTTTGTCTGATGGCTCTCGGGCCTAATGGAGTAAGGCTTACCGGATAGATTGGACTTGAGAAAGGCTTATGCCTCACAAGTCGCAAAAGCTTAAACGTTTAGGGACTGGCAACTCTCAGCTCCTCATGATGGCTCCAGAACTTTCTCAGGTACCACGTGGGTTGGTAGGTAGCAGGAGGGTAAGTATCGGATGGGGAAAGGTCAGAAATCCACGTTCTTCTGCAGTCCTTCAGCTCCCAAACGTAACGCTCGCCGAACCGGCATGTCGGAAGTCGAGAGGGACAGGCAGCTGCACCTATTGCCACAAGTGTCATTTCACCTGACCACCAATTAATGCTATGGACTTCACCTCTATACACTTATATGTATAGTTTTTTTTCTCACTTGGCACCCGCGATTTTAACAGATATTGAGTTTTATGAACTTTTAATTATCACGACTTTTTCACGGTATAAAACTATTTTGATTTTATCTCCACCGATTTTAATCACATGCATTTTTTTTTTTATACCCACGTTTCTATTGAAAATAGCATATAAATTTTATGTGTTTTATATATAAGGTTCTGCACTGTATTTATACATATTTATGGTACTGGAGGTTGGCATCACGCCAAAATTATTTTTCTCCATAACCCTAAACTCATCAAAGCAGTATTTTTCTTGTAAAAGCACTATTTGGGGTTCAAGCGCTGCATTAATATACACACAAGGCAATAGAAACTGTCACTCATTCTAATCCATCCATTGCCGCTTTTAGTTACGTTTTAAAGCGGAGCTGCACCTGAAAAGGGTCCCCCCCCTCCTCCTTCCCCCTTTCACAGCCTGTTTCCTACTGCACATGCACGCGTTGCTCTGCACGTTCTGAATGATCCCTGCTGTCTTCTGGGACCTGTGCTTCTCCCAGAAGACGGAGGAGGGGCCGGATATGGCGTAGATCACTGCAGCGATCTTTTCCCGGAAGTGGGAGCAAATGCCTGGATTAGACTGGTATCTGCTTACCTGTAGGTTAAAGTGATTGGGTTTACAACCACTTTAAGGACCCAATGGATAAAATGATTGACATGCTGCTAAGAGCTCGGGATGCTTCTTCTATTGGGCTTAAGGCAGCCCTTGCAGCGACTTGCGTTGCCAGAAATTTTAGAATGCTGGTTAACGCAGTTGCAATGCCACATTTCTGCAGGCACGTCTAGACAACTGCTTAACCACCTCCATACAGGGCACCTTCCTACCCAGACCAATCTTTCAGCTTTCGGCGCTGTCGCACTTTGAATGACAATTGCGCGGTCAAACACTGTACCTAGATGGAATTTTTTTATTCCCCCCCCCCCCCACAAATAGTTTTTTCTTTTGGTGGTATTTGATCACCTTTTGACGGTTTTTATTTTTTGCTAAACAAATAAGACAGACTTAAAAAAAAAAAAAATAAATTTCTAGTTTCAGTATCAAAACTTTGTAAATAAGTTTTTTCTCCTTCACTGACGGGGCTGCACTGATAGGTGGCATTGTATAATTTTTTTTATATTGTACTGATGGATGCCCATTGTGGGCACTAACTGGCATCCCTGGTGGTCTGGGGTGGCATACCTGGTGCTGGGCATCCCTGGTGGTTTAGTGTGGGCATCCTGGGGGGGGGGGGGGGAATCAGCACAGACCCCCCCCCCCCCTGTCAGAGGAGCAGCCCCTCTACTCGTGTCTGACAGATGCGAGTTAGGAAAAGCCGATCACTGTCTCTTCCTATTTACACTGTGGTCAGCCGTGATTACATGGTAAAGAGTCTCCGTCAGACTCTTTACCGAGATCGTAGTCATACGACGTCCTCAGGATTTTGAGCCGCTGCGTGCCCCCGGGGGTGCGCATCGCGGCGATCGTTGTTGCGGTGTGTCAGACTGACACACCGCAACAACGATCGCTGCGATGCGCACCCCCGGGGGCACGCAGCGGCTCTAAATCCTGAGGACGTCGTATGACGCCCAGTCAGGATTTTGAAACCACTTTGCCGCCGTCATTTGCCTATAGGGTGGGCGGAAAGTGGTTAAATCCTTTTCCCTTACTGTTTAAAGCAGTCTGCTTCCTAGCAATTGCCGCTGCGGAATTAGTGAAGCTGGCAGCCAGGTCAGCAGCACTGATAAACCCCTGCAAGAAGGGCCGTATGGTTTAAAAGCTTGGTCAGGGGATGCAGTGTCTAAGCTCAAGCTTTGTGGATTGCCTTACTCATGTGATCACTTCTTTTGGACCTGGGCTTCAGAAGGCACTAGCGTGTATCCGGGTCAAGGGGAAAAAGCGTTGCCAGAAAAGAGGGTAAATTTGTTTTTTCGAGGTTACAGGCAGCAGACCCAACAAAAGAGAGGATCGGCCTAAACGCTGGCCAGGTCAGAAGGTACGTGGAAGAGGAGAAATTTTAATTTAATCCTCAGACTGCCTCTAAGTCCCAGTGACTCCTGTGTTGTGGTTGGAGGAAGATTGGGGGACTTCTTACCACAATGAACCAACGCAACTTCAAGCCCGTTTTAATATTGGAAATGATAAACTTCTACAAGTTGGACTTCAATGCAATTCCCCTCCCACTTTTCTGGTTACCCAGAAGGCGGGGGCTCATAGTTTGCTGTTGGGGTAGCTGGTGTATCAAGAAGTCATCAGCCAAGTGCCACATGCAGAACCATGCCAGGGGGAGTAGTCAGAAAACCATCAGGCAAGTTCAGGTTAATCCTCAATCTCCGTCCTCTGAACAAGTTTTTTAGATACAAGCGTTTCAGGCTCTTCACAGTAACAAATCTCCTGTTTCCAGATTTGTTATATGGTAACGATCGATCTCAGGCACGCATATCTGCATGTGCTGATACATCGGGATTTCCAGAAATTCCTCAGACTAGCAGTCAGGGTTCTCCACTTCCAATTCAGGGCACTGCCATTCGGACTAGCATCTTCAAGGATTTTCACAAGTCCTGGCGGAAGCCTTAGCCCCGCTGTTTCGGGGCTATTACTGCAATCCCCTATTTGGACGATCTTCTGTTTGTGGCCCATTCTTTTTGTTTCAATATTTTTTTATTAAGTTTTTCAGATATAAAATACAGAGGTACCATAACAGGGTACAATACGTAACAGAATATGAGATAACATTTGAACAGGAGGATTGCATGCCTATATGCAACTGCTAATTTGCTGGTGTTCCAGAAAAAAAAACATGTATGCTAAGAGTCATGACAAGCAGTGTGCATTAATGTAATCGCATGTGGTTTTTGAGCAAGTGGTCTTTGAGGCCTACCGCAGAGAAGGTGAGTCCCCCCTCAAGTACCCCGAGTGGGATCAAACTGTACCATAGGAGGGGAGACCCAGTGTTCATCTACCGCAAGCATCAGATGTGGGTGCAAGTATATTATCTCTTGCTGAGGCATGTATAAGAAAGGCAAATAAAAGGTAGACAAACAAAATAATAATAAAAAAAGGATAAGGAGAACGAACTAGTGCATAGTTTCTCATTACATAAGAGACAGAATTAGTAATACTGAGATCCATTTTTGGATATCCAATCAGTCCACGGTTTCCAAAGAGCTTGTGAGTCCTGGAGTTTACCCAGGGAAGAGGCAAACATAGTTTCATATGTAGCATGTGTGTTTGTAGTCATTATTTCTTTCAGTAGGGGTGGATCAGGGGTCCTCCAATGTCTGGCTATCACCAATCTGGTACTGAGTAGGACGTGGGAGACTATGTTCCTAGTTGTTTTAGGTATTGCTTCAATGCCTTAGGCTGCTTTCACACTGGGGCGGTGCGGCGACGGTAAAGCAGCGCTATATTTAGGGCTGCTTTACCATCGTTTTACCCGCGGTATGCGGCCGCTAGCGGGGTGGTTTTAACCCCCGCTAGCGGCCGCAAAAGGGTTAAAAACCTCCGCAAAGCGCCGCTGCAGCGGCGGTTTGCGGGCGGTATCCCCGCGGTTTACCATTGATTTCAATGGGAAGGAGCGGTATAGGAGCAGTAAATACACGGCTCCTTCACCGCTCCAAAGATGCAGCTAGCAGGACTTTTGTTGCGGTCCTGCTAGCGCACCGCTCCAGTGTGAAAGCCCGCCGGCTTTCACACTGGAGTGAATGGGGCCGGTTTTTTCAGGCGGTGTACAGGTCCTATTTTTAGCGCTGTACCGCCTGAAAAACCGCCCCAGTGTGAAAGCAGCCTAAGGATAGAACAGCTAGGCCTGAGGTTTTAGGAATAGGGCATTGTAATATGAGTCTGAGTAGTTTAAAAATATCATCCCATAGGTGGAAGAGCTTGGGGCAATCCCAGAAAATGTGGAGAAGGGTGCCTACGCAGTTACAATTCCTCCAGCAGAGCGGTGAGGCTTGACTATTAAATTTAGAAGTTTTATGTGGAGTTAGGTACCAGCGTAGTAACAACTTTTGGTGTAGTTCCCATAAATTTATAGATTTGGTAGCAGAAAAGGTTGCTTTTAAGGCAGCCTGCCATTGTTCAATAGTGTAGGATGTGTGCAGATCCCGCTCCCAAGCTGTAATGTTGGGATTTTTAACAAATATTAGTTTGTTGTTAAGGGTGTTATATAATAATGAGATCCCTTTTTAGTGTTGGGTACAGGTTTGGTGAAGAACGATATCACCTTCCATGGTAAATGGATGCAAGTTCTAGTATTATATCGGAGGAAATGGTTAATTTGGATGTATTTGTACTGTTCTGAGTCACTCAGACCAAACTCTAGTTGTAAGGACCTAAATGTCTTCACCGCTGGGCCGATCATAAGGTCTGATACGTTATGGATTCCCTGGTCGTTCCATTGTGTTATGTGTAGGTCAGGGATAATCCCTGATAGGCATGTGATAGGAATTGGGAGTGAAGAAGCAGGGGACGTTATAAACGACTGCTTCAGCAAAGTTTTCCAGGCTTGCAGGGATGCTCTAATTGTGGGTGCTAGAGGGGTAATGGCTTTGTGGCCGAACGAGGATGCCATTAAGTGATTAAAGAGGTTGGTGTTGGTGATTTGACCTTCTAGTTCCTTCCATCTAGGAGTTGGGGAACCATATGCGAAGTTGAGACAGTATAGAAGCGGTGTAATGGTCTTTAACCAGTATGTTGCCCACTCCGCCCGCCGTTCTAGCTGCTATTGAATTTTGGAAGGCCCATCTCGCTTTTTTCCCCATCCATAGAAACTTATTGATCTGCGATTGTAGTTTGGAAAAGAAAATGTTAGGGACCGGAATGGGGAGGGTCCTAAACATATAGATTAGTTGGGGCAAGATTATCATTTTGAATGCTGCTAAGCGCCCTGACCATAGGAGCTCTGTTTTGGCAATGGTTTGTAATTTCGACGGGAGGGCATTAGATACGTAGTTAGCCTGGTATAGCTTACCTTTGGATGCCGTTAGTGTGATACCCAGGTATTTAACCGCTTCAATACAGGGCTTTTAAACACCCTTCCTTACCAGAGCACTTTTTGCGATTCGGCACTGCGTCGCTTTAACTGACAATTGCGCGGTCGTGCGACGTTACACCCAAACAAAATTGACGTCCTTTTTTTCCCACAAATAGAGCTTTCTTTTGGTGGCATTTGTTCGCCCCTGCGGTTTTTATTTTTTGCGCTATAAACAAAAGAGCGACAATTTTGAAAAAAACACAATATTTTTTACTTTTTGCTATAATAAATATCCCATTTTTTTTTTAAAAAAACATTTTTTTTCATCAGTTTAGGCCGATACGTATTCTTCTACATATTTTTGGTAAAAAAAATCGCAATAAGCGTATATTGATCGGTTTGCGCAAAAGTTATAGCGTCTACAAAATAGGGGATAGATTTATTGAATTTTTTTTTTTTTTACTAGTAATGGCGGCGATTTGCAATTTTTTTTTTTTCGTGACTGCGACATTGCGGCGGACACTTTTGACACATTTTTGGAACCATTCACATTTACACAGCGATCGTTGCTATAAAATTGCAATGATTACTGTGTAAATGTGACTGTCAGGGAAGGGGTTAACACTAGAGGGCGCTGGAGGGGTTAATGTGTGTCCCTAATAGGAGTGATTCTAACTGTAGGGGGAGGGGACTTAAGGGGAGACCGATCATGTGATCCTCTGTACTGGGATCACATGATCGGTCTCCTCCCCGCTGACAGGACGTGGAGCTGTGTTTACACACACAGCTCCACGGTCCCGCCCGGTCCTGTTGTTTTAACGGGCAATCGCGGGTGCCCGGCGGACATCGCGGGCACTCGCACCGGGTCCCGAGCGATGGCGCGCCCCCCCCCAGGCGGCCGGGAATCCGAGGACGTCATATGACGCCCACCCAGGATGGTAGATCCACCTTGTGGACGTTATATGACTATAGGTGGGTATTGAAGTGGTTAATACCTTCTTTGCTCCAGACAAATGGAAACCGTGAACTGAGAGTTTTGTAGATGGGTGTTTATACCTATACCGAGTATATAAGATTTACTTTCATTGACTTTGTAATAAGAGACTCTATTAAACATTTGTAGTACGTCATACACCGAAGCCAGAGATTTCTCAGGTTTAGTGAGCATCATAATGTCGTCAGCGAATAAACTGATGACATGTTCAGAACCATGGGATGAGATTCCTATAATGTTCTAATGAGGGTTTGTGGCCCATTCTTATCAGCAGCTGGAAGAGAACTTGCAGGAAGCACAGGATTTCCTCCATTCCCTTGGTTGGCTGATCAATCGGGACAAGTCCCAGCTGATCCCAACCCAGGAAGTACAGTACCTGGGATACAAGATGGGGAAAGTCTTGCTCCCAATAGAGAAGATGGGGAAAGTGGGTCTAGCGGTGGCGTCGTTTCAGAGCAATCGGGAAGCCCATATCAAACGTCATGAGAGTGATAGACTTTAATGACATCCTGTTTCCCAGCAGTCTCCTGGGCAAGGTTCCACCAGCACCCATTGCAGGCTCTCCTACTACACTGCTGGGATAGTATAAAAAGATTGCTGAACCAATTCTAAGGAATAATTAGTTCCTATAGAAAAAAAGGTGTTGCCAACATCCCTAAATGAATATTTTTAAGTGGAAACTCAAAGAATGAGACCACCAGTACCCTCCGGTACAGACAGGATTTTTCAGGCAAACAAAAAAAGGAAAAAATGTACCGTATTTGCCGGCGTATAAGACGACTGGGTGTATAAGACGACCCCCTATTTTTCCAGTGAAAACTTAGGTTTGGGGCTATACTCGCCATATAAGACTACCCCCCTTCCGAGGCAACACCATTTACAAAAAAACATCAGAAAAAAAAAAAAAAAAACATCAGACATCAAATGAATCCTCTCCTCCAAAGCACCATAAATCATACCTGAATTTTAGGGGAGATCTGGAGCTGGATGTGCAGTACAGGATGCTTTGTTAATATGTAGAGCACCAAGTACACACAGTATATGATTCTGTGTTAGTACAGTAGCGCCAGGTACACTTCAGAATACAGTGTGCAGACAGTGTGCACTGCTGAGCCAATCATGGCAGGCATTGTATTTTACTTATCTGTTGATGGATACAAAGCCTGCTCGGATTGGCAGAGGCTGTGACATCAGCCTGCGCCGCTCTGACTCATGTAGCCTGCTCGGATTGGCAGAGGTTGTTACCCAATCCAAGCAGGCTTAGCAGGCTCTGTATTCATCAGAGTGCATCACCCGCCGGGATTGGCTGAGCAGCGCATACTGTATACATATTACAGACTGATATCCATCTGGCGGCTTCTTCACCCGGCGTATAAGACGACCCCCGCTTTTTGGCTGTGTAATTTCGGTGTAAAAGGTAGTCTTATACACCAGAAAATACAGTAGATATTATATTTGGATTTTTATTTAAAAAAAAAAATCATTTATTTATTGGAAAAATAAATGGAAAAAAAGGAGGGGGAGAAGAACAAAGGAAAAGGAAAAAATTGAGTACAAGCAAAATTGTCTAAGAACAATCGTAATACAATTTTTCCACATAATATATACATATACATGAGAAACAGAAAATTCTAAATGTTACATATGAAAGTGCAGAATCCTTCGATTGCCTGACATGTTTCGGGAGTGGATCCCTTCTTCAAAGGCGCTGATCAAAGGTATAATGTGAAAAATTCTGAGAAAACAAACAACAAGAGCATAAATAAACCCATAGAAAAAGCTCCAGAGATGGAAGAGGTGTCAAATGCAGGGACCAATGACAAGATGGAACATGCGTACCAATATCCAAAATAAAAAGTAAAAAATAAGAAATATATCTGCAGAGGTATTAATTGATGTTCGCAGAGATAGTGATCACATTCCCCTCCAGGGAAGGAGACCTGAGGATGGCAAGTCTGATCCGAAAAGGAGGACAAGTTTTTTTAATGCTGTGTGCTGTGTGCTCAATTTGAGCAGGGGGATGCCCCAAAAAGGATTGGCTTCCGGAAAGGCCTACACGGAGATCATCGCACTCCCATGAAAAGCATATCCCAATATTTTAAAGAATCTGTAAAAAGAATATATAGAAAAAATCTTTCAAAGCATGTGACTTGAAGAAGGAAATTTGCATGCATGTGATTGTTAATTTTACCTACTTGGATGGAGACCATCCAAAGGGATCCCCCAGATATAGATTAAACTATTCTTGTTTTGCCATAGAAAGGGCATACAGGGGGTCCCCGAGTTACGAACTCGTTAGGGACTGGCCCCGTGTACGGAACTCGGAAATGTTCGTAAGTCGGCGCGCATGCGCAGACCGACAAATACGGAGATTTCCGGACATTTCCGATGTTCCGTCTGTTGCCGTTCTGCGCATGCGCGGCAAATTACGGACATTTCCGGCATTTTTCGACGCTCCGTATGGCCGCGCATGCGCAGAACGGCCGACAGACGCCGAAAACCACCGGAAAATGGCAGAGGGTCCCCGCAGCACCCCGTTCGTAAGTAGGGGTTGTTCGTAGGTCGGGTGTTCGTAAGTCGGGGACCCCCTGTATATCATTTTTCATTTAGAGGCAGTCTGGAATGAACACAGGGGAGTGGGGGGTGGGGGGAAAAGGGAGTTCAAGGGGGATGCACTTACATTTTAGGAGAAAAAACCCGCTTGACAATCTGGGAGCTGTGTGGCAGCTCTGTCTCTGCTGGAGCATCTGCTGGAGAGACAATTTCCAAGTGTCATTTTAAATAGGTGCGTTCTGCTGGGATGGCATTCAGCAGAGTTTGGATAAGCCTATGTCCATTTTGGCCAAAACCAAGACAATTGGTCGCTCAACCAGGAAGTGTTCCAACAGGTTGGGTCCTGGGGTCGGCTGGAGGTGGATCTTTTCACTTCAGAAAGCAACAAGAAGGTTGCCCAGTTCTTCTCCCTGCATCCACTGGATCGAGCCAGGGAGATGGATGCCTTCACCAATGCATGGCACCTCAACCTGTTTGCTATGCTTCTCCCCCCCCCCCCAGTAAGACTAGTTGCAATGGTTCTCCAAAAGTTCTTGAGTGAGGAAACTGATTCTGATAGCTCCATTTTGGCAGAAGAGGGCCTGGTTTGCCGTCCTAAAGAGGCTGACCGTATGGGATGCCATTAAAGTTTATGTGCGCGTAAAGGCAGGTGCTCCAATACTTTTGGTAATCTAGCGTGTATACACTTTTTTTTTATTTTTTTTTTCTCTGCTTTTGTAAACTTTTATTTTGCTTTATGTCCTGGATCTATGCTGGCTTTAGTGTAACCAAAAACGTATTCGTAGTCTTTGCAATGTGCTTGTGTTGACATGCATTTTTCTTTTTAATAACAGGCTTGTGAGGCGAGCACGAAAGAATTGATTCACATCGGTCGTCTTTGAGGCAAGGCAGCCATGTCCGACCTGCAGGAAAGCTATACATATGACGTTCCTATGTGCGACTTTGGTGACGATGATAATAATGTAGACTCCTGGTTCGGTAAGGCGTTTAAGAAAATTCACCTTTTTTTTTAAACTGAACACAGAAAATTTTTAATTTCACCTTCATAAAATCACTGCGGTGGTTGGGGGTATAGTGTACAATTTTCTGCTCGTCTCCTCCTTACAGGGGGTCCCCGAGTTGCGAACGGGTTAGGGACTACCGGTTTGTTAAGCCGGATTTGTTTGTAAGTCGGAAACGCATGCGCAGACGCTTTTTTCCGACATTCTGTCAAGTAGCCGCGAATGCGCAAATGTCATTTTCCGATGTGCCTGCCGCTGTTTCGTAAGTAGGAGTTGTTCACAAGTCGGATGTTTGTAACTTGGTAACCCCCTGTATTAGAAATCCCCCCCACAGCTTGAGGGCAAACTTTTTAGGTTTGATCACACCGGGTGCGACTTGCAAGATCAGTTGCATGACAAGTTGCACCCTATTTACTGTTATGGAACCAGTCAAATTGGTGGGACTTTGAAAAAAGGTCCCTGCGCTATTTTTGTGCGATTTTTAATGTGCGACTTGGTTTGATATCTGTGTAATGAAGTCTCACTTATCGGCAGCTTAGAAATTGCTCTGAAGTAGCACGACTTCAAAGCTGCACCCGGTGTGAAGCGGGGCATACACATTGGGGTTGATTTACTAAAACTAGGGAGTGTGGAATCTGCTTCCAGGTTCTGCAAGGACTTGGCCACCTGACACTATTGTCCTAATTTACTAAAACTGGAGTGCAAAATCTGGTGCAGCTCTGCATAGAAAACAATCGGCTTCCAGGTTTTTCAAAGCTTAAGCGAAACTTCAGTAATTTTTTGTTTCAAATTTCCATCTATTAAGGGCTCTTTCACGCGGACGGTCCGTATGTCCGTTTTTCATCCTTCCGTTTTCGGATGAAAAACGGACATGTATCCCTATGGGATAGCAGGTGCAGCGTATGAGCATCCGCTGACACCCGATCTCGTCCGTGTCCGCTATGCTCCTTTTCTGCAGACGGAGGAAAACCCTATTTTTTTTTTTTTTCATCCGTCTGCAGAGCGGATCGGATGACGGACTCTACGTCATAAGAGGGCCAATGAGAGCTGGAGGTGTCCTGTTCCTGTGTAAATCCAGGAACTGAACAGGCAGCAGCCCACAGTTAAAATGGTTGCAGCCAGACTTGGTGGGGGAGATTTCCTCAGCATTTTGGCAGAATTGCAGTATATAAAAAATATGCAAAGTGATTGGAGGGAAGCTTCAGAATGGCAAAGATGTTTTTGCTCACATTATTTGTAATAGACTGCCGTTTCTCTTTAACTAGTTAAGGACCAGAAGAATTTGCCCCCTTTAGTGACCAGGCCATTTTTTTGCGATGCAGTACTGCGTCGCTTTAAGTGACAATTGTGCGGGCATGTGTATAAAAGAAAACATTTGGGTGCAGCACCCAAATGTCATTCCACCCCCCCCCCCCCACAAGAACTTTAATTTAGTGGCATTTGGTCACCTCTGCGGGTTTTTTTTATTTGTGCAATAAACAAATGGCAACTTTTTTTTTTTTTTTTTTTTTTTTTTTTTTTTTTTTATACCTATCCAAAACAAATTTATTCATCAGTTTAGGCCAATATGTATTCTACATATTTTTGGTAAAAACAAATCACAATAGGCGTCTATTGGTTTGCGATAGGGGTGCACCGAATGGAAATTTTGGTACCGAAAATTTGTTTAAAAAAAATGTATTGTATTTGACTTGTTTAATATGAATTTTATTATTCATTATTGCTTTTTTTTTTTTGTGCAAGAAAATTCAGTCTGCAGTCTAACCATCTCTTGTATCATGTCCCCAGTCTCTCAACCATCTGATACAGGAGATGGTCAGAGACTGCAGACTTGATGCAAGAGATCGATGCGGCCTGCCAGTTGCCTGTGGCTGCAGCCTCACCCGTGCCCCGGATCAGAGTGGCGCTCTCCATGTCACGGAGCTGTGAATTGAATTGCCCGGGTCGCAGTAACGATTTCCCGCGGATTCAATGTCCCGCCATTGGATCAGTGTTTGCCGTCTGTCACAGAAGGCGGTACCTTGTTACTGCGGCCCGTTCAATTCAGCTCCATGGCACATGGCTTAAGCTTATCAGTGCTATAAAAATGCATTGCAATGTTTAAATGACGCTGGCAGGGAAGGGGTTAACACTGGGGGGAGATCAAAGGCTTAACTGTTCCCTGGGTGTTCTAATTGGGGGGGGGGGGGGGGGCTGCTAGATCTGACATGTCCCCTGTCGGCATGGGGATCCACCTTGTTTACAAAGGCAGACCACCATTTGTACGGCGGCTCACGCAGTTGTATGATAGCGGCTGCTCATCAAGTGGTTAATGGAACTAGCTGAAGTTGGAAGCTGGCTACCGTGCAGAGGAGCTGCACCAGTTTGTGCACTTTTTTTTTAGTTTTTAGTAAATCAACCTTCGCTATGAGTGAAGGATGTAGAGAATACAGGCTTTCCTCTTTTAGAACACAAGCACTGCTTGACAGACAGGACTTCAGTGAAAACTCAGGCAGTTAAATTCCACAAAGTATAAATATAAGTGAGGATTTTTCACTCAACAAAGGAATATGATGCTGTACGGCTCTTAACCACTTAAGGGGTAAAACCTTCCGGTCCTTAACCACTTGCCTACCAGGTACGAACACCCCCTTCCTGACCAAGCCATTATTCAGCTTTCAGCGCTGTCGCATTTTGGATGACAATTGCACGGTCATGCAATGCTGTACCAAAATTAAATTTTTATCATTTCCCCCCCCCCCCCACAAATAGAGCTTTATTTTGGTGGTATTTGATCACCTCTGCGGTTTTTATTTCTTGCACTATAAACAAATTAAGAGGGACAAGTTTGAAAAAAACGCAATATTTTTTACTTTTTATTATAATAAATATCCAATTTTTTAAACAAATTTTTCCTCAGTTTAGGCCGATACGTATTCTTCTACATATTTTTGGTAAAAAAAAAAATCGCAATAAGCGTCTATTGATTGGTTTGCGCAAAAGTTACAGCGTCTACAAAATGGGGGATAGATTTATGGCATTTTTATTATTTATTTTTTTACTACTAATGGCGGTGATTTGCAATTTTTATCGTGACTGCGGCGGACATATCGGACACTTTTGACACATTTTTGGGACCATTCACATTTATACAGCGATCCGTGCTATAAAAATGCATAATTACTGCATTAATGCATAATTACTGTATAAATGTGACTGGCAGGGAAGGGGTTAACACTAGGGGGCACTGCAGGGGTTACTATGTTCCCTATATGAGTGATTCTAACTGTGTGGGGGGAGGGGACCGATGGGTGTCCCTATGTACAAGGGACACACCATCGGTCTCCTCTCCTCTGACAGGACGTGGATCTGTGTTTACACACACAGATCCACGTCCTGCTCAGTTACCGGGCAATCGTGGGTGCCTGGCGGACATCGCAGCCACCGGGCATGCGCATCGGGTCCCCAGCTACGTGGCGGGCACGCGCACCCCCCTAGTGGCCAAAACGAGTCATATGACGGTGGCCCGCCACCAGAGCTGCACTGCTCCGCCGTCATTTGACAGTGGGTGGTCAGCTACAGGTTAATGACAGGCCATTTTATTTTGTGATACGGCACTGCGTTGCTTTGACAAGTACAGCGTAGCATGCCCACGCAATTTTTTTTTTTTTTTTGTACACAAATTAAGCTTTTTTTGGTGCCATTTGATCACTAGGGGTTTTATTTTTTTATTCGCTATAAACCAATTTTGAGACCTATATTTACTTATTGCTAATGATCATACTGTACTCTGTCAGAACGGGCATCTGTTTACATTTGGCACACCCCCCCCTTCTGCATCTGAGGAGCAATCCCAGGTAGCTGGTGGACATTGCGGCTGCTGGCTGGTTACAGTGGGTGGTGGTGGTGATGAGTTTTACTTTAAAGTGGAGCATCTTGCAACATGAGAAAATATAGGTAATGCCTATGGTAAGTAAAAGATACAATGTGCTTATTGTCATGATCTATGTCAAACAGATCAGGTTGCAGATGGAGAAAATATCCCGCCAGAGTCTGCTCTAACCACAGAGAACCATGAAAGTGAGAACATCGCACGAGCAGGTAAGAATTCAGTTTGTCACCTGACTAGTGTTTTTTATGGTTTGTATGTAGCTTCATAAAATTAAGCATGCCTTATGTCCTTTTCACAGAAATTGTGGTTGCCAATAAGCAGCAGTCTCCAAAGACAAAAGCCAGAAGGTGGGATGCGTTCTTCGTACCGATTTTTGTTACGGCATAGATTAACAAGTTTGTTTTTTCAAGCATTTGATTATGGTTTAAAGCGTGTGTGCGTGTGTTTTTTTTTTTTTTTTTTTTTTTTTTTTAAATGTATATATTTTTTTTTTTTTTACCTGTTGTGGAAATATTCTGTTTCTGTAAAATCCTTTACCCATATAACGAGTATATCGGGAGAGCTGCCCTGAAAACTTTTTTTTTTTTTTTTTTTTTTTTTAAATTGGTGAACCAAGCAAGGTGTTTAGAGAGAAATAGGCTGCAGGTCTTTATTCAAACGCTGACTTTTCCTCTCTTAAAGGGGGGGGTTGAAAAACCTCCTGTCATGCAGCAGTCTTTCTACTCACAATTCCGCCCCCCCCCCTCACGTATTGGCAGACTTGAGACTTAACATGATGCGGAGCGCACCACGCACATTCACTGTGGCAGGGCAGAATCATGTACAGGTAGTGATTCTGCACGTGTGATGTGGGGCACACGTCACCGGCGTACCCGCTCCCACTGTGATTGGACACAGTGGGAGCCAATCGCCGGACGCTATGTCCGCCTGGACCTGCCGATCGTTCGAGGCAGGGTTGTGATCCTGCCAAGTAGAAATGCGGTTCTCTGCCTTCCCACAATACAAGCACCTCCTTCACACAGGAAGCACTCTCTAGGAACACATTTAACCCTTTGATTGCCCCTGATAACCCCTTCCCTGCCAGTCAGTACAGTGACAGTGCATTTTTTTTTTTTTAGCACTGATCACTGTATTAGTGTCACTGGTCCCCAAAAAGTTAGTGTCGGATTTATCCACTGCTATATCTCAGTCCAGCTAGAAATCGCTGATCACCGCCATTACATTTAAAAAAAAAAAAAAAAAAAAAAAAAAAAAATTCCACAAATCTTTTCCATAGTGTGTCGACACTAACTTTTGAGCAAACCAATCAATATACCCTTTTTGGTTTTTTTTTTTTTAGTTGCGTTTGGGGTTTTTTTTTTTTTTTTTTTTTTTTTTTTGTACTTGGAGTTGAAGTATGCCCTGTCACATTACTGCAATCTCGCTGCTTTGGGAAACGAATGGTGCGCATGTACATAAGAGCCTCACTTCCGGGAGACTGAGCATGATTCTGTGCACTCATTCATCAGAAAGCTATGGCATAATGGTGCTGGACAGGGTGACAGGCTGGACGTAAACACTGACAACGCTACTAGCAAGTGCAAGTAAGCAGCCATATTCGGCTGCACCGATAAATGGCAATAACATCGAGGAGGGTTGCTGAATGGCTTGATTCATTTTTAGAAATCCAAAATATGCATAATACAGCTTTTCATTACTTTTTAAATAAAGGCTATATTTTTTTTTATATTCTATTTATTTTTGTTTTGACTGGAAATCCACTGTAAGGGTATGAATGGGTAATGCTTGCATAAATTGTAGCTACTAGTTGCATTTTTGGAGCTGGTGATGAGTATGGGGTCACAATGGGTGGGTGTAAGGGGTTTGTGCATATATTGTGGGTGTTTTTTTAGAAAGTCTTATTTGAAAATGCATCCAACAAGGGATGGGGCTCATTCTCGTTTAGTGCTCAGCAAAACGAATCCTGGCTGTGAGTTGGAGATCTTAGTACTGTTGGGCTAAGAAGTTATTAGTCTGGCTCAGTGTAAACTCCCTGGTTTCCTTGCAGTTTAAAGGGCCTGCTGGGACAGCTGTAAATTTTTAGCTTCCCATGTTATATCTGTCACCTAGGTCAGCAAAGACCTGAGAAGAAAGGCAAACCACAATAATACTTGTAGTTCTAACTCTTGCAACACTAACCAAAAAATACTTTTTTTGACTGGAGTTTAATGAAGCATTGAAGCCTTCCCTTACTAATTATGTATCTACTTATTAAGGTCTTCCAAACGTTTATCAGCCCAACAGAGGAACCGCCAAATGGCAAAAATCAGAGCTGAACGTAAGAAAGTACCTCCGAAGCAAGAGCAACCTCCTATGAAGAAACCAAAGCTGTATGTATTAGGGAAAAATCTTAGTTGGGACGATTGGGTGCGATGAATAGGTCATGTTTACTTACAAAATTATTTTGTATCTATGTATTCATTTTGCAGGTCAGCTAGGTGCAAATCCACAGACACTACAATCAACAAAAGTCTATCAACAAGCGTTGCTGAAGTGTTTCCGAAGCAGAGGGCCAAAATTGCTTTGCCTTCCACTCCCACAGTTCTTAAGTAAGGCACCAGGGTGCTAACATTTATACATTTTTAGTGTGAGCCTTGGCTCCATCTATGCAGCCTCAGCAACAAACTTTGAAAACTACTTCCGGACCACCCACCGTGGATATAAGTTGCTACTTTGACATTAACCACTTCACACCCGTGCTATAGCCGACAGATGGCTTCAGCGTGGACGCTCCCTGCCGGGAGGACGTGGTCCTGTTTACGTCCCTGGACGTGGTCCTGTTTACGTCCCTGGACGTGGTCCTGTTTACGTCCCTGGACGTGGTCCTGTTTACGTCCCTGGACGTGGTCCTGTTTACGTCCCTGGACGTGGTCCTGTTTACGTCCCTGGACGTGGTCCTGTTTACGTCCCTGGACGTGGTCCTGTTTACGTCCCTGGACGTGGTCCTGTTTACGTCCCTGGACGTGGTCCTGTTTACGTCCCTGGACGTGGTCCTGTTTACGTCCCTGGACGTGGTCCTGTTTACGTCCCTGGACGTGGTCCTGTTTACGTCCCTGGACGTGGTCCTGTTTACGTCCCTGGACGTGGTCCTGTTTACGTCCCTGGACGTGGTCCTGTTTACGTCCCTGGACGTGGTCCTGTTTACGTCCCTGGACGTGGTCCTGTTTACGTCCCTGGACGTGGTCCTGTTTACGTCCCTGGACGTGGTCCTGTTTACGTCCCTGGACGTGGTCCTGTTTACGTCCCTGGACGTGGTCCTGTTTACGTCCCTGGACGTGGTCCTGTTTACGTCCCTGGACGTGGTCCTGTTTACGTCCCTGGACGTGGTCCTGTTTACGTCCGCAATGCGTGGTCCTGTTTACGTCCGCAATGCGTGGTCCTGTTTACGTCCGCAATGCGTGGTCCTGTTTACGTCCGCAATGCGTGGTCCTGAGAGCGTGCATCGGAAGTTCTGTGCTGGCCGTGTCCCTCGGACATCCAGTCACAGATCGCTGTAAATGGCCAATCACAGCAGCTGTTTACAGTGCGATCGGCCTGTCCAATGAGAGATGATCTCGTATGTAAACATATGAGATCATCTCTCATCGCCGCTCTCCCTCCTCACACAGACACGGCGTGTGATGAGGGAGAGATGAACCGCTGCAGCGGTAAGTAAAAAAAATAAAATGCCAGTCTGTCCCCAGTGTCACGTGTCATTGTCCTGGTGCTCCAGGGCCTTCAAAAGTGTAATAGGTAGTCAACAAGTTAGATGTGTAATTTATGCTCCTAGAACACGTGATGGCGCTCCCTGCATGTTGGGCCTCTCTAAGTGGCCAGGCTGTGTAAAAGTACCACACATGTGGTATCGTAATACTCAAGAGTAGCAGAATTTATTTTGGGGCGTCATTTGTGGTATACACATGCCATGTGAGAGAAATAACCTATTACAATGACAATTTTGTGGGGGGGGGAAAAAAAATTAAATTTGCAAAGATTTGTGGGGAAAAAATGACATCAAAAACCTCACCATGCCTCTTACTAAATACCTTGGAATGTCTACTTTCAAAAAAGGGGTCATTTGGGGGTTTTTGTACTTTCCTGGCTTGTTCGGGTCGCAAGAAATGAGATCGGTTACCAGTACATCAGATGTGATCAATTTTGTATGATTCGCACCACAGCTTGTAGACTGACTTTCACAAGGACCAAATAATATCCACTAATTTGGGTTATTTTTACCAAAGATATGTAGCAGTATAAATTGTGGCCAAAATTAATGAAGAAAAATTTATAATTTGCTAAATTTTATCACAAAAACAATTATTTTTTTAATTTTCAGTCTTTTTTTCATAGCTCAAAAAATAAGCAGTTTGTGTCCCTGTTAAGGATATTCAGACTTCCAATGGATATGATTGTAAAGCTTAACTTAAAAGTTGTACTTTGCTCCTCTGTGCAAGGGTTTTGCAGAGTGGCCCCGATCCTCTTTTTCTGTTGTCAGGGCCCCCCCCTGCAGCACTTCTGGCTCTTCCTTCTCGAGTGCCCCCCACAGAGCCACTTTCCGTGGGGGCACTCATGCGGGCATGCTCCGAGTTCTGCTGCTGCATCCATTGACAGACAGCAGGACTTGGACACTGCTCAGTGTTTATCTCAAGCTGGACCCAGATTTGAGCATTGGTGCAGAAAAAAACATGCACAGGTTTAACATAAAATGGTTAGGTTTTAATATCCATTAATCTATTTCTCAAAATGTTATGCCAACAGCTAGCTGAGCACACCAGTGTTCTGTGAGCTGTAGATATATAGATTATTTCAGGGGTTCCCAGAGATCTCAAACATTTTTGCCAAGGGTTGCCTGCAAGGTCAAAAGGTTGGGGAAACCTTGTAGACCAGGTGTCTCCAAACTACGGCCCTCCAGTTACAGGAACTACAATTCCTATCATGTCAGTTTTACAATGCCTCATGGGACATGTAGTTCTGCAGCAGCTGGAGTGCCATAGTTTGGAGATCCCTCGCTGTAGACTATAGAAAGGTACCTGCTTAACTGGGATTTTGTAATTTTTGCATTGAGATGTTGCCTGAAATAGTTCTTGTCCCCCCCCCCCCCAGACGAAAACCTTTTGCTCAGAAGGCTAAGAACACAGAGGAGCAAGAACTTGAGAAGGTGCAGCAGCTTCAGCAGGAACTGGCTGAGGTGCTGAAAAAGAATGAAGAGTCCTTTAAATCTGCTTTAGCAGGAGGTATTTTTATTTTATTGTTGGGTGGTTAATAAAGATGTGACCCCCCCCCCCATCATCTATACCTGTATAACTATGCTGATGCCTGAAACTCACCCTTTTGCCTTATTTTTAGATCAACCATTAAAGAAGGTGCCCATTCAGGCTACAAAGCCTGTGGACTTCCACTTCCACACTGATGACCGTCTCAAGCGGCATCCAAACGAACAGGCAGCAGAATACAAACAAGTCGACTTTACTGCCGAACTTAGAAAGCATCCACCATCTCCGGTGAGACCTTAAAGTATTCCTGTTATGTTGACTTAATGGGGAGCTCCTGATACTACCCTTTATAAAGGACCGCAGGGTGTATTTCACTTTGATTCCGCCTTTTTTTATTTTTTGTTTTATTATATTTTTCTTTGGATTTCCTGGTGTCAACTTTTTTATTTATTTTTTCCATTGAAACGCTATACATTTAATTTTTCCTACATCTGCCATCTGGGCAGGTTAAAAATGTCCTGTTTGCAACATAAATTTCAATTGCCACTTTTCTGCTGGTCCTGTTTCAGAAAATATGTATTGGGTTGTAGTAATCTGCAAACAAAAGATGCATATTTTACTGTGCAAAAAAATTTTTTTGCCCTTGTATCAGTCAAGTAAGTGTGTGGTATTCACCCCCTTGGCTTTTTACATATTTTGGACATTGCAGCCTTTTATTTTTATTTTTTTATCTGAATTATGTGATGGAACAGAACACAATAGTCTAAGTTGGTGACGTAAAATTGGAAAAATGCATAACTAGTTTTCAGACATAAACTGGTAATTGTCATGTGCGTATATATTCACCCCCTTTTTGTTATGAAGCCCATAAAAAGCTCTGGTGCCACCAATTGCCTTCAGAAGTGACATAATTGGTGAAATGATGTCCACCTGTGTGCAATCTGTCGCATGACCTGTCATTACATAGCCACACCTTTTTGAAAGGCCACAGAGGCTGCAACACCTAAGCAAAAGAGGCACCACTAACTAAACACTGCAATGAAGACCAAGGAACTCTCCAAACAAGGCACAATGCTGTGTAAGTATAACTCTGGGTTACGTTATAAATATAAAAAAACACAAATCTATCATAACCAAATGGAAAGAACATGGCACAACAGCAAACCTGCCAAGAGACGGCCGCACACCAAAACTCAGACCGGGCAAGGAGGGCATTAATCAGAGGCAGCACAGACCTAAGGTAATCCTGGAGGAGCTGCAGAGGTCCACAGCAGAGACAAGTATCTGTACATAGGACGACAATAAGCTGTACGCTCCATAAAGTTGGGCTTTATAGCGGAGTGGGCAGAAGAAAGGCATTACTTTCAGCAAAAAACAAAATGTCACGTATTTGAGTTTGCGAAAAGGCATGTGGGAGACTCCCAAAAATGTATGGAGGATTGTGCTCTGGTCTAAGGCTAAAACTAAACTTTTTGTCCATCAAAGAAAACGTTATGTCTGGCACAAACCCAACACATCACCCAAAGAACAGCAGTCGGGACTGGGAAACTGGTCAGAATTGGGGAAAGATGGATGGTGCTAAATACAGGGATATTCTTGAGCAAAACCTGTACCGCTCTGTGTGTGATTTGAGGCTAGGACGGAGGTTCACCTTCCAGCAGGACAATGACCCCAAACACAATGCTAAAGCAACACTTTGGTGGTTTAAGGGAAAACATGTAAATGTGTTGGAATAGCCTAGTCAAAGCCCAGACCTCAATCCAATAGAAAATCTGTGGTCAGACTTAAAGATTGCTGTTAACAAGCGCAAACCATCCAACTTAAAGGAGCAGTTTTGCCAGGAGGAATGGGCAAAAATCCCAGTGGTAAGATGTGGCAAGACTCATAGAGACTTATCCAAAGCGACTTGGAGCTGCGATAGCTGCAAAAGGTGGCTCTACAAAGTATTGACTTAAGGGGGGTAAATAGTTATGCACAGTTACTTTTTATTTTTTTATTTTTATTTTTTTTCCTGTCATTTTATTTCCTAGTTGCTTCACAATTTAAAAAAACCAAAGTTGTGGGCATGTTCTGTAAATTAAATGATGCGAATGATCCATGTTAATTCCAGGTTGTGAGGCAGCAAAACTAAAAATGCCAAGGGGGTGAATACTCTTGTATGTATGGGCACGGGAGCTGAGCCTCTCTTGGTAGTTCATTGAGTTTCTGTCAGCAAGTATCGGCTTACCCGTACAGAATGTACAAGCACACAGATGCACTGACAGTGTACTGGACACCTGCATGGAATCGGCAATCTGCTTTACAGGCTCCTACAAAATAATAAATGCACTTTTGCAGAAAAAATATGTTCCTAGTAGATGCTTATTTTTTTTTTTTTTCCCTGATAGGCTGGCAAATTGGGTCGTACTGTGCCCAAACCCTTCAACCTCTCCAAAAGTAACAAAAGGAAACTCGAGGAAACCACCACAGAGTATACATCCACTGCTGAGCAAGTCTTGGCCTTCCAAAAGAGAACCCCGCAACGATTTCACTTGCGCAGCCGGCTGAGGGAGATGGAAGGTGAATGGATAGTTTGTGTGTACATACATACATACATACATACATACATACATACATACATACATACATAGCCATCTTGCTTTTCATACTAAGTCCAGGTATTATAAGGAGCTGCTCTGTTTGACTTCATTTTTGCATGGCATTTTGATTCCTAGGACCATCACCAGTGAAACAATCGAAACCCAAGATGACTCTTCCAAAGACCCCACAGCTTCAGACAAAGCAGCGACACCGACCAACAACCTGCAAGAGTTCTGCTGAGATTGAATCAGAAGAACTCGACAAGCTACAGCAGTGAGTAGTTGTGAATTTGATTTCCATTATTGAGCTGCTTTTTATTTATTTTTTATTTTTTTTTTTTATATAAACTAAAGATCACAAGGTTCTCCAGGTCACCATGGTCCTCCTGCATAAAAATGTATTGTGATTTTACATGGGTATGAAAACGTTTAAAAGATATATATATATATATATATATATATATATATATACACATATACACATATACACATATACACATATACACATATACACATATACACATATACACATATACACATATACACATATACACATATACACATATATATATATATATATATATATATATATATATATATATATACACATTCTGAAGTGTCGGTGTCTTCAGGGGTAGGGACAAAGCAACTTGTTGCATAATCGCATATAGAAAACCAATTGCGCTGCTTTTTTTTTTTTTTTTTTTTTTTTTTTTTTTCTTTCGCCCCCTAATGGAGTGTGCAACATGGCTACTACTTGGTGGACCTTCACCTTTAAAGCAAACTTTTGTTTTGCCCTTAGGAATAGTATTCTGCATGTGCACAGATGTGCCACAGGGGTTCAGTTCCCAGCAGAGCCCTGCTGTCATTCCCACGCATGCGCAAAAGACTTATGGAATTTGCAGACCCTTGTGTTTGTGCATGCGCAGGGAAATGTCATGCATCTGCTCAGATGTGTTGAAAGCCTTTGTGAAGACCCAAAAGCCGCGCAGAGCATTTCAGGATATCTGCCAATGCGCCATCATTAAACTGGCAGTGCCAAAAAAAAGAAGGGTGGTGTTAATTACTCTATTGGCCCAGCTCCTCAGTTGCTCTCCTCCCACATTATTCCGTGTCTCCTGGCATCAAGATCATTTTGTTCAGGTTTATCCTGCCTACTGGTGATTGGTTTCAATCTAGACCACACTTTCACCCAATTTTAGAAAAGGGGTCAGATTTAAAGGGTTTGGTGTAACCTTTATACAGGGGGTCCCCAGGTTACAAACATGATAGGGTCTGTAGGTTTGTTCTTAAGTTGAATCTGTTTGTAAGTCGGAACAGGTAAATTTTTTAAGTGTAGTTCCAGCCAGAAAAACAATTTTTAGGCTTTTTGGATAGCATAGGGAAGGGTTAACACCCCTGTAATGTTTGTTTTGCTGTCTGTGCCCCTGTTCAGAAGATTTCACCTCACTTCCTGTCCCAATGACAATTGGATTTTGAAAATTTTGGGTTGTTGTGGAAACAAGCCTTGATAAAAAAAGAATCAGTGGAGGTACCTTTTTCCCATAATAACTCTTACAGGAGTGAATTTCCCTTCCTAGGGGTGTATTTCCTCTCACTTCCTGTTGTCTCCCTCCGTTTGTAAGTAGGAGCCGTTTGTAAGTCGGATGTTTGTAACTAGGGGACCCCCTGTACCTAAATATCTGAATTCAGTGGATACAGGGATATCTAGTAGTTTGGTATGAATAAACCTCTTTGGATCATGTTTCTCTCGCACACAAGTCCCAAATTTCCTTTTTTTTTTTTTTTCCCCCTCAATCTAGTAGTTGCCATCTGTATGATCAGGCTTCTTGTCTAATAGCATGAGATGACTTGATTGTAAAAGAGGAATTTCCCTATAAGAGCCAGGGTCTATTTTGGAGCTCCAGGTGCTGCATTCCTTTTCCTGGGTAACCATCATGGATTTGATTGAACCGGATGACACAGCAGGGTCTCACTAGGTGCTGGAGCCATCCGATGACTGGGTATCTGGGCTGGGAACCAGATCAATTCAGGGGTTAACCTGCGGGCGCTCTGTAAGAAAGCGTTCAGAGCTGACTGTCTATTATAGTCCCACACAATAATAGCACTGCACATATTTATTCAGTCCCTTCCTTTTATGTAGCAGTCGGGGAGAAGGGGGAATACTATAGTGTCAATGGCAGAATCCAGCACTGTCTTGCTTCTGATGACTACACAAGGGAGGCTTTTACAAGTAACATGCATTAAAGAGCGAGTCTGGCAAATTACTGATGTTGCTGACTTTCAAAATATGGACACTCACCTGTCCAGCATGCCCGCGATGTCGGCACTGGAACCCCGATCTATTGATCAGCTCTCGGGTGCTGCCACTGCCATCTTCGGCTTGCGGCTTCACTTCCCGGTTCCCTACTGCGCATGCACGAGTCGTGCTGTGCAATAAGGACAGTCCCTGCTGTCTCTGGGATCCGTGTGTTTCCCAGCAGACAGCGGGGGCCCCGCAGGAAGTGGCGTAATATCTATCCGCAGAATCAGCGGCTATCTATGCCCGGAAGTGGGTGCAGATACCTGTATTATACAGGTATCTGCTCCCCACTGAAAGGTGCCAATTGTGGCACAGGAGGCGATGAAGGTTCCGATGAGCGCATGTTTCACTTTAGGGTGGAGCTCCGCTTTAACAAAATGCACGTTTGTTTGTTTTGTTTGTTTTTTTGTTTTATTTTGTCACGTTTTTGATACTACCATTCTGAAACATTGCTATTCCCGCCTAACCATGGTAACTCAAATGTTCGGTATTCTAGATACAAGTTCAAAGCCCAAGAGCTTAATCCGAAGATTTTGGAGGGTGGCCAGGTCCTACCAAGAAAACCTCCTGTTAAAGAGCCCACCAAGATTGTTAGCTTTAATATGGAAATAGAAAAGCGAATTCAACAGCGTGAGAAGAAAGATGAAGAGGAGGAGATGTTCATCTTCCATTCCAGGCCATGTCCAACAAAGATTTTACAGGATGTGGTGGTGAGTACTAGTATTAGGATTGAGGGAGGTATGTACTTTTGGATGATTATCCCAATGGACACCAACCAGCCTGTTGGTAGGGGGCAGTGTTGAGTGTCCTGTCAGCATGGGGTAATTAATAATCGGAGGAATCTAGTTTCTGGAGCTTCAAGCTATTTTTGGAGTTTCTCAGTGTTGGACCAATTTGGAGGGCCATCTGATCCAAATCCAGTCAAACAATGCCACAGCAGCACACAGCCATTGGGATGGAGCCAGAAGTCTCACTGGTAGTAAGAGGTAGAGCAAATCCTGTCCTGAGCTATGTTCCATCCTTGTCTACATTCCACACCTAGACAATTGGCGGCAGATTTCAATAGATTTGGCAGTAATGTGTTTAACATTTGACCGGTGTATAGCCAGCTTAAAGCTGGAGTTTCGCCTTTTAAAAAAAGTCAGCAGCTGCAAAAACTGCAGCTGCTGACTTTTAAAATATGGACACTTACCCGTCCGGCGCGCCCACGATGTCGTGGTTCCCTACGAGTCGCACTGCGCAATAAGGACTGTCTCTGGGATCCGTGTATTTCCCCACAGACAGCGGGGGGGCCCGCAGGAACTGGCATAATAGCCGCAGAATCTGCGGCTATCTATGCCTGGAAGTGAGTGCAGATACCTGTATTATACAGCCAATTGTGGCACCGGAGGGGGGGGAGGGTTCCGATGAGTGGAAGTTCCACTTTAGGGTGGAGCTTTCTCTATACCCTGGCTGGCCTGCAATATCTTTGTTTGCCAGTTTCTAATGCTCCTCCTATAGGCAGTAGTAAAACCCCACCTGGAGATCTGACACAGCGTTCAGATTGGTTACTTCTGGTTTATTCCTGGGCGGTGTCCATATTTTATACAGAAAGATACATCATTGCTATGTCAGTCTAATGGGCACATCTCATTGGTGGAAATACAAGACAAACTTGATGTTTGAAGGTTGATTGAAGCTGGTTCTGTCGTCACTTATGCATTCTTCTAATGTGTGGGATGGAGGGTATAGACGCCATCTTTAGTTCCAAACAGTCGCTCTGTATACTACATAAGTAAGGAGTTGCATTGAAACATGTATACACATAAGCAAATGGACACTTTCTGATAATCAGTATGTACATTATATTCCTTAACAAGGGTTGGTTCATTATGGTAGGGATTTCGAAGGTGTGGGATGTTTATTTTACTTTGTTACACAAGCCTTAATTTTATTTTTTCTGCATATTGTAGGGAGTTCCTGAAAAAAGAATGCTTCCTGTAACTATGCCACACTCTCCAGCTTTTGCACTAAAGAACAGAGTTCGTATGCAGTCAGAGGAGCTGAAGGTAAGTGCAGGCCATTGCCTAGGATCTAAGGGGCTTCACTAGAAGCCCAGTGGAGTATCATTTTAGAAGTAGAACACATGTACAAGGTGTCTGTAGTATTACATTTAGGCATATTTTAGACAAGGACCGGTTCGCTTGAAGTCCTAAACGGGTCGTTCAGCGCAAGAACATTCCTCCTGGATCTGAAAAAAAATCGGCCCACATATTCTTGTGTTACAGGAGGAGCCGGTCCCTATTATCAAAGCAAATCCAATGCCTTATTTTGGAGTCCCCTTCAAGCCAAAATTAGTAGAGCAGAAACAAGTAGAAGTGTGTCCCTTTTCGTTTGCTGACCGTGACCAACATAGGATGGAAGAGAAGTCAAGAAAACTGGAAGAGCTCCGGAATGCAGAGGTGAGCATTGAACTGACATCTACTACTTTTTTATAGATGCTAAAAAAAAACATAAAATGTATAATTTGTTTTTTTCCTAGCCTCCTAAGTTTAGGGCTCAGCCTCTACCTGATTTTGACCACATCAGTCTTCCTGAGAAAAAGGTGAAGGAGAAAACGCAACCCGAACCATTTAAGCTGGAACTTGATAAACGAGGAGAGACCAGGCATCAAATTTGGAAACGTCAGGTGTGTATTGCGGAGATAAAAGGTATATAATTGCCCGTAATTTAAATTGTAAATATGTAGAGGGTTGCTGAGGATGCTCATTTATCTGTAAATGCTTTGCAGCCAAGAAGTTGCATATGGTATATATGCGTATAACCAGCTAAGATGTAATTCTTTAAAGTGGTTATGAAGTCAAAAGTGTGTATATTTTGGATCATCTTTGACGGAAAACTTCTTTTTTTTTTTTTTTTTTTTTCTCCTCCCTATCCAGATTGAAGAAGAACTTAAACAGCAAAAGGAAATGTCCACGTTCAAAGCACGGCCTAATACTGTGACCCACCAAGAGCCGTTTGTTTTTGTTACTTCTTTTTTTTTTTTAAGAAGGAAAGTAAATTCCAGGAAAAATGTACTCTAGTTTGTAGACGCTATAACTTTTGTTTTTATTGTAGCTGAATACATTTTGGCCTTCTCTATTACTTGCCATCACTTCTCTTGACTGGCACAATTGTCTGTCGCACGTTACTGCACCAGTTTTCTGGTATGGGTTTCCTGGTACTTTAATAATGAAAAACTCCTTTTTTGTAGCACACTGCTAATGGGCCATGCTTTGTACCTAAATTTAGGTTATTAAAATACCGTAAAACCAATCTGTGAAAAAAGGCAAAGACCCATGTGTAGTCTCAGTCTTTCTCCTTGTTGCACCAATTTTGTCCTTTTTTTGTTTCTAAACTTAGAGAGCCTTTCTGGTTCCATAGTGCAGGAATGCTTTGAATTGGCAACAGAAAAGCGTGCTAAAGAGCGGCAGGAGTTTGAGAAGCGTCTAGCGGAGCTAGAGACCCAGAAAAGGCTTATGGAAGAAGAGGATCGTAGGCGGCAGGAAGAGGAGGAGAAGGAGGAGATCAACCGGTTGAGACAAGAAGTGGTAGGCAGCATTAAAAAATGATTTGCATTTAAACACAAATGCATATAAGGACGTTTACTTGCCAATTGATTTGTTTGACTATCTAATTTTGTCATACTGAACAACCCTAGCAGTGCAAGAGTTGTGTTTTTTTTATGTGGGTTTGTCGTGTGTGTGTGGTGTGTTTAACCTCCCCCTTCCTCCAAGAACTCCTATCAGCTTTGTTTCCCACTTTCTGTTAAGTAAAATTTTGTCCCCCTAGAATAGAAATTGAGGGGAAATCCCTGACTGAGCCCACAACAGGAAAATGCACACAGTTTTTTAAATCTGAACTGATGTTTCTTGTGCTTGCTGAAACTCCTTAGCAGTTCAGATGGCAGGCTCTGTTAGATGTGGGACACAGCAGTGCATATTTCTTCATCCTACAGTACAGGACACGGGTTCAAAATCTATTGGACAATAGGCAGATGCCTTTTTGGTCATGAGACACCAGCAAAAAGCTGCGAGGACCCAACGTAACCCTCCTGCTCCTAGCAATGTTTTTCCAAAGTTTTTTTGTGTGTGGTCCCCCCCCCCCCCTTACAAACATTTTATTTATACTTGCCTGCTGTGTGCAGTGGTTTTGAACAAGGCATCCCTGGTCCTTGAGTATCCTGTCGGCATTCTGGCCATCTCCCGCATGCTGAGTGCCCCCATAGCAAGCTGCTTGCTGTGGGGGCACTTGTGTATGCTCACTTCTGAACTATCTCTCTGTATCCATAAGACAAAGCATGGCTCAGCCCTGCTCCTGCCTCACTGGCTGTGATTTGGCAGCGGCAGGAGCCAATGGCTCTTGCTTCTGCATCTCAGCCAATCGGGAGCAACCCAGCAGATCCTCGGGCACATTGCTGGATCGAGTTGGGGCTTGGGTAAATATTAGGGGGGGGGGCTGCGCACTGAAGGTATTTTACTTTCAAGCATAGAATGCCAGAAGTTAGCCTTCACAATCAGTTTTAAGGGCAAATTTCTGGGTACATGGACAAATCCCTATTGGCTTGGTGCTCCTTCTTTCTCTCAATGCAAGCCAACTCTCTCAGGAACCCTACTGGGATAAGAGCGGCCACAATTTTGGTCAGATTTATTTTTTAGTCTAAAACTCCACCAACCAATTCCAGGTTGTTTGCCTACTGGGAAGATTTACCATCTTTACCCTGGTGACTACTCTCAGACAAGATGAAATGCAATAACTGAGGAAAGACCTTCCAATGAGGACAAATTTTTAGAAAAGTAAAAGCGACCAGATTTTATTTTCCTCAACTTTCCATCTATTTAATTTTCTGCCCTTGTTTTAACTTTGTATAGTTAAACAACTTTTTTTTATTCTGCCAGTAAATACTTTTTTATACAGCCCACGTCCTGTTTTTTGTCTGGTCATTAGCCTAGGCTTATGACAACATGCACAGCTCACTCTGAGTTTGCCAGGAAGGGAGGGGAATGAGTCATAAGAGGGCCAATGAGAGCTGCAGGTGTGCACCTCTGTCTGTAAATCCAGGAAGTGAAGAGGCAGCAGCTTCAGCTGCCAAGTTGAAATGGCTGCAGCCAGACTCGGTGGAGGGAGATTTCTGCAGCATATTTGGAAAGTACAGAATCACAGTATATAAAATGATATGCAAAGTAGTTGGAGGGAAGCTTCAGAATGGCAAAGATGTTTTTATTACAAATTATGGGAGCAGACTGCAGTTCTTGAAGGAAAATCTTCCCACTGGGGATACTAATGACAAAGAGAAACCCTGCTAGTTGCTAACTAGTCACTACATCCAAAATGGGTAAAAAAAAGTTTGGACTATAACACTTGGCTTTATGTCTTCTTTTTAGGTCCACAAGGCTCAGCCTGTCAGGAAGTTCAAACCCCTGGAAGTCAAAACAAGCGATCTTCCCCTCACCGTTCCCAAATCGCCCAACTTTTCTGATCGATTTAACATCTGAAAATTGCATCTGGTAATGCAAGTTTGTAAAGATGTTTGAGGTATACCATATCTCAAGAGAACCACCTCAAGGATGGAAGAAGAAAAAAAAGAAACCTTATGGGGTAGAGGAAAAAAAATGTAGTGTTAAGATTTGCATTTTTAAATATTTTTGGGAAATGTGCAAATACTAAAGGGTTTCATGTAAAGTCTCTGTAAATACTAGCTATAACATTTTTCATTTTTTGTTCTTAAACATTTTTGCTTTTAGTGTACAGTAACTTTTTTTATTTTATGTTAATAAACCTATATAAAATTCCCAATGTAGGCCTTTTTTTTTTTCAAATTTTATTTTCTAACCTACCCTAGTCTTTTCTGTGAATGGTCACCTAATGTTCATCTCCTTGCACTCTGGTCTTGAATTCTTTGTTCTGACAGTTCTTCATGGTGGGGGTTGTAAGAGGTCTGGGGCAATGGGTTTGCACAGAGCAGGTAATTTTTTTTTTTTTTTTGTATGGGATATGTATATGTATATGTGTGCCAGTTTCCTATGGAAAAGTCAACAGCTTCAAAAACGTCAGTTGCTAACTTGAAAAAACAACACTCCCCTGTCCCAAGATCCAGCGGTGTGCTCACTCCAGCCAGTTTCACCTGCTGTCTATCCTCAGTATCTTTACTGTGGGCACCCAGCAGTGACCTCTTGAATAGGGGGTGCAATGGATCGTCGCCGATCCGCGTTCCGAACGGGCCACCCCGTTCGGATCGGCGCGCTCCGCGGCCTCAGGAAAGGCCACGGCTTTGGCCTAGCTCCGGAGCGGCGGCCATCTTGGTACACCCAGCCACTGTTTACAATGTGTTCGCTCCGTCAAATGACGGAGCGATCACTTGTAAACATACTCTGCATTACCCTGCAGATACGCTGCATTACCCAGCCAATACTCTGCGATCCCCAGCCAATACGCTAGTGGGGGAGATGACGTGGATATTACAGTGGGGACTATATGGTGGTGGAATTTTCACAGGTTTTTGCAAATTCAATTATTTGTTGATCCGAAAAATGATCCGATCCGTGACTCTGTTCCGAGGATCGATCCGTGAGGTTTTTTTTTATCCGTTGCACCCCTAATCTTGAAGCGTCACAGCTGGCTTTCCCACTGTTATTGCACGAGCAGTGCTGCTCATCAGTGGTCAACCAGTCTTCTGGGACCTGCTACGTGAGAAGATTAGAGGGAGGAGAACAGAACTTCTGCTTCTGCGCTGACCTAGGCGATCGGAAGTGGTAGCAGGTACCCGCTTCCCTCTTGGGGACACTTAAACGAGCCACTGTCCACTTGGCCACAGGTCTGAACAATTGTCTGCATGAGTCACTGACATGGTAAAACAAGAAGCCAGAGCACCCTTCCTGGACCTATGCCAGATAACAACAATTTAAGTGGTCTTTCTCTAAGAAGCAAAGGCTGAGAGAAGAACTTGGGCAAGCCATAGACTTGATTTTTCCACCATCAACCGTTTTGGAAGGGGGAATACATCCTACGGCGCTATTGTGTTCTGCCAGCAGGGAGCCTTCCCTTCTGCCAGAATGATTTCAGCTGCCGGCAGTAATCCATGCAAAAAAAATCCAACAGGCTGTGCTGAAGTCGATGGGTTGACTTCAGTAGAACCAGCCTGCCCATCAGAGTAAAAATCTAAAGTAATTTAGTTTATTCAGCATGAAATGGAGATTGGATATGTAGCATGAGGTTGTATATTTGAGCAGAAAGCCAGGAAGAAATTTAAGTGCCAAAGCAATGTAAATATAAGTTATCTAGCTTTAGTATTTACTGTAAAGGAGGTGCAGCCAAAGCTCATTTGGCTGTACTTCTCCTACAGATCACAGGAGTGCAAGTCCATGCTGTACCACTGTGACCCGTTTTCAGCAGTTGACATCAGACGGTTCAGGCTCAGGCAAGACTGTGACCATGTTGTTGGGGGACCGCCCACATGCCTGGACTGGCAGCTGGCTCAGCCTCTCACTGAGCCGCTGGGGACTCGAGCCCTCCACAGCCCAGCACTCCATTGAGCGTAGTGCTGATCGGGTTGCTCAGAACGATTAGCGGTGATGCAAGTGCATTGTATTTTTATTTTTTTTTAAAATACACACGAGTTTTTGAGGTCTAGGGTTGGAATTATTGCTCTCACTCTTTCGATTGCAGCGATACCTCACATGTGGCGTTTGAACACCGTTTTCATATGTGTTGGCTTTTTGAAAGCGAGCGCAGTAGGACAGGGCATGTGTAAAATGTTTTTATTTTAACACTGTTCTTTGTAAACATCCCTTGCAATAGAAAAAAAAATGGCAGGACCTCCTAACGGACCTCACATCTAATATTTACACTAAAATGCAATGTCATTGAAGGAAAAAAAAGAGCTATGGGCGAAAGTGACGCTTTGACATCACTTCCACCCTGCAATGGTTAGTCTCCATAACGAACGGAGAGGAACCCAATCACCTCCGCCACTACCGACTGCTCCATTAAGCGACAGAGGGCAGCGTAGCGTGGGGGGGGGGGGTCTGTCTCCCGATAAGTGATCTTGTGGCAAATCTGCTGCAGAGACCATTTTTATCTGAAAGCGGACCACCCATTGAAGAAACTGGGTTTATGGCAGCTGGCTACTCCCATAACGATATTCCTCTTCAAAGTACGGACGTATAATGGGGGGGTGTACTGTAAGTGGTTAATGTCTAACCCGCTGGCAACAAAAGTGAGTACACCCCTAAGGGAATGTCTAAATTGGGCCCAAAGTGTCACTATTTTGTGTGGCCACCGTTATTTTCCAGCACGGCCTTAACCCTCTTGGGCATGGAGTTCACCAGAGCTTCACAGGTTGTCGCTGGAGTCCTCTTCCCCCTCCTCCATGATGACATCACAGAGCTGGTGGATGTTTGAGACCTTGCGCCCCTGCACCTTCCGTTTTGAGGATGCTTAATAGGGTTTAGGTCTGGAGACATACTTGGCCAGTCCATCACCTTTACCCTCAGCTCCTTTAGCAAGGCAGTGGTCGTTTTGGAGGTGTGTTTAAGATCGTCATGTTGGAATACTGCCCTGCGGCCCAGTCTCTGAAGGGAGGGAATCATGCTCTGCTTCAGTATATCACAGTACATGTTGGCATTGTACAGTACATGTTGGCATCCCCAGTGCCAGCAGCACTCATGCAGCCCCAGACCATGACACTCCCACCACCATGCTTGACTGTAGGCAAGACACACTTGTCTTTGTCCTCCTCACCTGGTTGCCCCCACACACGCTTGTCACCATCTGAACCAAATGTTTATCTTGGTCTCATCAGACCACAGGAAATGGTTCCAGTAATCCATGTCCTTAGTCTGCTTGTCTTCAGCAAACTTTGCTGGCTTTCTTGTGCATCATCTTTAGAAGAGGCTTCCTTCTGGGATGACAGCCATGCAGACAGACCGATTTGATGCAGTGTGCGGCGTATGGTCTGAGCACTGACGGGCTGACCCCCTGAGTGTACAAGCTGCACACTCACTACTTTACATTGTAGCAAAGTGTAATTTCTTCAGTGTTGTCACATGAAAAGAGCATAAAATATTTACAAAAATGTGGGGTGTACTCACTTTTGTGAGAAACTGTATATATCTTAAAACCATTAGGGGGGGAGGAGCAGCAGCAATCGGTGTATGGTGGTTCATCTTGTTCTGGATAGATCCATATACCTTGCATTGTGACCCTTCATGTGAGGCCATGCTGCTGTAATGTGTACTTTATACAAGGCCATTCTGGATTATGTGTCTGTCATTGCCCATGATGATGACATGTCTGGCTCGGTCATGTGATTGTGCTGTATATAGATTATTAGATAAGCTGCAGTGGCAGCCTTGGAATACTTGAGGGATGATTTTGTAAAACTGTCAGAAATTGAGCACAGACTGAAATGGAGAAATGAATGGAAAGGGAACCTTTTTGTTTTATTCAGGCTAGGTTCACACTATTGTGAATTGGATGTGGATTTCCTCATATCAAATTCACATGTTGGGAAATTGTGACCGGCTTCCAATGGTGCCAGTTCACGCATATCTGGAGCGGCTAAGGTGTGAATTGCACAGGAGCCCTGTGCATGTTCTGATCCGGTTCAGGTCCAAATTAGGACTGAAATCCGACCTGAAACAGTGAACAGGGATGCACCGGACCCCCCCCCCCCCCCCCCCCTGCTGTGAGCAGCTCCTTGCGGCAGTCTGAACCGAGCCTTAAATCTGAGTTCCACTCGTTTTTTTCAGTTTATTTAAAATTTAGCAGCTACAAAAAGTGTAGCTGATGACTTTTAACCGCTTCAGCCCCGGGCGATTTTATCCCCTTCCTTACCAGAGCACTTTTTGCAATTTGGCACTGCGTCACTGACAATTGTGCGACGTTGCACCCAAACAAAATTGACATCCTTTTTATTTTTTTATTTTTTCCACAAATGGAGCTTTCTTTTGGTGGTATTTGATCACATCTGCGTTTTTTTTTTTTTTTTTTTTTTTTTTTTTGCGCCTTAAACAAGAGTGACTATTTTGGGAAAAACACTATTTTTGCTATAATATCCCATTTAAAAAAATTTTTTTACTCAGTTTAGGCCGATATGTATTCTACATTTTTGTGGTAAAAATCGCAATAAGTGTTTATTGATTGGTTTGCGCCAAAGTTATAGCGTTTACAAAATAGGGGATAGATTTATTGCATTTTTTTATTCCTTTTTTTTTTTTTTTTTTTTTTTTACTAGTAATCTGCAATTATTTTTAATTTTTTTTTTGGGGACTTTGCGGTGGACACTTGACACATTTTTGGGACCATTTGCACAGCGATAATTGCACTGATTACTGTGTAAATGTGACTGGCAGGGAAGGGGTTAACACTAGGGGGGTGCTGCAGGGGTTAATATGTTCCCTGCAAGTGATTTCAACTGTAGGGGGAGGGGACTCACAAGGGGAGGACACCGATCGGTGTTCCTCTGTACTTGGAACACATCATCGGTCTCCTCTCCAGTGATAGGATGTGGAGCTGTTTACACACACAGCTCCATGGTCCCGCTGTTTTCCCGGGCAGTCGCGGGTGCTTGGTGGATATTGCGGCCGCCGGGCACGCGCACCGGGTCCCGAGCGGCGCGTGCGCGCCTCCTTAATGGCTGGGAACAAGAGGACATCATATGACGTCCACCCAGGATGGGAGATCCACCTTGTGGATGTCATATGACGGTGGCCTGTATTGAAGTGGTTAATAAACCCACACTCACCTGTTCCAAGGTCCAGTGATGCGGCCTCCCGAAGCCTCAGTTCTCTTCCCCCCCCGCCATCACTAGTGTGGGCACCCGGCTGTGACAGCTTGCGGCTTCACAGCCGGGTGCACACTGCCCTGATTGGCCAAGCAATCTTCTGGGACCTGTGATGTGTCCCAGAAGATTATAGGGGGGCAGAGGAGGAGTTGCCTAGGCGGTGCAGACAGATGTGGGAGCTGGGTACCTATCAAAACTAGGTACCCACTCCCCTTAAAAAAAAAAAAAAAAAAAAAAAAACATGCAAAATGTGTCATGTCAGGATTTCTTTAAGCGGGAGGTTCCACTTTTGGGTGGAACTCTGCTTTAAAGAAATGGTAAACGATGGTGACACATGTCATAGTGTAACTGCTGTTAAGAACAACCTTTCCTTTTCAATCTGCAGTGCTGTAATTTTCTGTTAAATGCAGTTTGGCAACTTAAAGGTGTTTACAGATCCCCCCCATCCTTTCCTGTGTGTGATTGGCTCACTAATTTTCCCTGAAGGCTGCACTAAGTGAGATTTTGGGCTTCCCCTGCAACATAAATTTCATTTTTGGTGCGATACCCCCTAAAATGGCTCGCATCTAAAGGGATGCAGACCTTGCCACTTTCCTCAGAGCTCTGCAGGTGCAGCAGCTGTTGGATAATTATAAAATCACTCCCATTAAATTAGCTTTCCATGTGAACACAGAGAAACCAAGATATTTCTTCAGAATAACAAAAGGTAAGAATCTGCAACAAATGTTAAAATCCCTGCAATATACAGAGATCAGCCAGAGAGGAATGTTCTTTTTTTATTTTTCCTCCCCTCCCCCTCAACAAAAGTGGAGTTGCTATTTAAATAATTTGATAGGAATAGGGGGAAATGCCTGCCTAGCACCCTCAGGTTGCAAAAAAAAAATAATAATAATAATAAAACTAGGTCTGTTCAGTTATTGTGTAATCGGTGGAGCAGCTTGTGATTTCTTTGGGCTTCACTGGCTGCGGGTTTGACTGCTTCTCTCTGCCATCTGGAGGATTCTAGAATGTATCGGGATGGAAAATGCAAATCAACAGCCTGTATATTTGTTATCTCAGCCAATCCCTGGGGGGAAGGGTGCCCAGTAGGTGGCTGGAAAGTACATAAATAACTAAGACAGCCCTGTTCCTGTCCAAGAGGGGACGTTCCCTGCCTAAAGGGCTGAAGCCCAGCTGAATTTCTACATGTGCTCATTGAGGTCCCAGCTATGCTAAAGCTGGGGGGGGGGAGTTTGCAAAATGAATCTCTGCAACTGTTTGAAGCATTTTTCACTAAGTATTTGGTCTGCAGAGTTCACTGGACAAATGTCTGATATTGGAAGGAGGAATTCAAGTATCCGGGGATATTGTAAGTACAGAGCACAGTATTAGTGCCTGGCCTGGGATATTTCTGATGGTGTCTCAGTGCAGTCCATTTTCTGAGCCAGGCCTGAAAGTGTCGTCCTCATTCCTTTTCAGTACAAATGGATTATTTTACAGCTCCTTAGGCCCAATCCAAGTGTGTTCAGCAACACACATCTAAAAGGCAACCCCCTAGCCAGAAAAGTGAATGTTGTGAGTGCCTGGCTGCTGTTGCCAGGTGGGGGCACTACACATGCTTACATTTTTTTTTTTCCCCCCACAGATACTTGATGAGTGGACTCTTCTTTGAAGCCACAGAGGGGGTCTTGCAATCAAATCTTAAAGTCCCCAGTAGGGCCCCCTTTACACCGGTGCGAAATGCGCTCAGACCTTGAGCGCACGTACTGCATTATAAGTCATGTCCCGCTAAGTGCAATGGAACCGTTCTAATAGGAGCAACTTGAGTCGCTCTGGCTTAGAAAAAGGTTCCTGCACTACTTTTGGTGCGACTCGGGCACAACTTGCATTGACTTCTGTTAACCGCTTCCCGACCGCCTCCTGCACATATACGTCGGCAGAATGGCACGGCTAGGCAAAAGCACGTACAGGTACGTCCCCTTTAATTGCCTAGCCGCGTGGTTGCGCACCGCCGGCACCCGGTCGGGAGCTCCGTGACCGCGGGACCAGCGGACCCGATCGCCGCTGGTGTCCCGCGATCGGGTCAGAGAGCTGAAGAACGGGGAGAGGTCTGTGTAAACAAACCTCTCCCCGCGCTTCCTACACTGCCTGTCATTGATCGGCTGTTCGCTGTCATTGGGAAAGCTGATCAGTGATGTCAGCCACGCCCCCTAATGTAAAAAAAAACGCACACGTCACAGACCATAACTCCTCCACGCCCCCTAGTGGTTAACTCTTTCACTGCCAGTGTCATTTATACAGGAATCAATGCATTTAAATAGCATTGATTGCTGTATAAATGACAATGGTCCCAAAAATGTGTCAAATGTCCGATGTGTCCGCCATAATGTCGCAGTCACAATAAAAATCACTAATCGCGGCCATTACTAGTAAAAAAAAAAAAATGTATATATATTAATAAAAATGCTATAAAACCATCCCCTATTTTGTAAACGCTAACCAATCAATAATCGCAATTTTTTTTTTTTTTTTTTTTTTTTAAATATGTGGAAGAATACGTATCGGCCTAAACTGCGGAAAAAAAATGTTTTTTTATATATTTTTGGGGGATATTTATTAGCATTTTTTTCAAAATTGTTGCTCCATTTTTGTTTATAGTGCAAAAAATAACCGCAGGGGCGATAAAATACCACCAAAAGAAAGCTCTATTTGTGGGGAAAAAAGACGCCAAACTTGTTTGGGAGCCACGTCGCACGACCGCGCAATTGTCAGTTAAAGCGACGCAGTGCCGAATCGCAAAAAAGGGGCCTGGTCCTTTGGCTGCAAATTGGTACGGGGCTTAAGTGGTTAAGAACCCATTCACACCTGAGCGTAGCTGTTTCAGGCAGAAAATCGCGCGAATTATGGTGTTTTTACCGCAATTTCGCGTCTCGTTTTGCTGCGATTTTGTGCAGAGCAAAAGGTCACCAATGTAAGAAAGAAAAACGCCCAAATCTGCCTGATTCGAGCGACAAAAAAGGGCCCGGAACTTGTTTGAGCTTCAGGCGTTTTGGAGTGGAGATGTGAACCATCTCCATAGAGAATAATGTATTTTTTCCCCTCCAGCGTTTTGTGGCTTCAGGCGACAAAACGCTCAGGTGTGAATGCAGCCTAACACTTTAAATCATGTGGCTATGCTCTAGTAGAGGCTTTTTTTTTTTTTTTTTTTTTTTTTTTTTTAAATATGTGATACTTGTAGTACAGGATCATGCGTTTTTGGCCCCATAAAAGTTTATATAAGAGCACCTGAAAAATGTTTAATTGTGCTGTCTTCAGCTTTTGTTAACTCCAAAAAAAAAAATGTGGATCCTGCTCCTTTAAAGCATTTTATACAGCACAGTGCTTGTGCTGTGTAATTTGGACCCCTGTAACACCTAAAAAACCTGTCTGATCCTGCCAGTTTCTCTCTGCAAACAGACCACGATAATCATGGCTGCTGAGCTCCTGACATTGTGGTCTGTTTGGGTGCCTCCGTCACCAGCAGCCTGTCTCCTCTGACCGCCCCCCCCTTTCCCCTCTGCGTGCAGTGCCTCCCCATCCCCCCCCCTCCTGCTGCAGGAATATACATTATTTGAATGCTATCCTTTTTATTTCCAAATACTGTGCCACGCTGTCTGTGTTTTACTTTAAAAATAAATCCTCCTTTACTGTATCTCACGGCGGCTCCCTTTGGTCGCGTGACCGGCCGTGTCTCCTCTCGTCCCGATGTCAGCGGGGAAACCTCGGCCCCGCCCCCTGCTTCTGCAAGACGGGCAGAGAGAAGACACAGCCGGTGTACTATCATTTTCTGTCCCCCATCAGAAAGTGCGCAGTACACAGGACTGCCAGATTCCGAAAATTGACGAAGATGAACGGCGCCTGCGCCGTGAGTCCACTTTCAAGCCCCACCATCCAAGTGGACATAGAGTTAGAATATAAAAGCCGAGCGCAGCGAGGCCATGCCCGAAGCGTGGTTAGCGGCCCTCTAAGTTTGTGTAGCCCTATGTCCATTTGGATGGTTGGGCTTACACATCGACTTACGGCCGCATGCGCCGTTCATCTTCGGACATTTTCCGAAAATCCTTCTGCATGCGCAGTACACAGCGGACACTGTTCGTGTCAGAACACCGGCGACATGAGAGAGGGTGGGTTGCAACACAGACAAAACCAGCTCTTCAACCCAGCCACTAGCCGCCCTCCAGCAGCAGCGAGGCACAATCTGACAACTACGGTCTCCCTTCGCTTTTTTAATTGTGCCTGTGAAATGGCATCTCCTGTCGAGAGATACCTCCTACGATGTGCACATGCGCCATGGTTACGTCAGGCTGGCTGATCGGCAAATCAGCTGGAGTGCCCTTCAATACTGCGCATGCGCGTGTACTATCCGATAGAACACCGGGAGCCGCAGTGAAATATGGTAAAGGAGGATTTTTTTGGAGGGCCCAGTATTAGGAAACAAAACGGATCGTATTAAAATGTGAAAGTGGGTTAAAAACCACTTTAAAGGTGTTGTAAAGGTAAAAAAAATTCACCTTGAAAAAAACATCAGACAATGCCAGCCCCCCCCCCTCTACCTGACATCCTCTTCGCCAATCAGCCTGGCTGATTGGCTACAGTGTATGGATTGAGAGCAGTGCAGGCATTGGCTTGCGCTGCTGTCAATCACATCCAATGACGTGATGCGCCGGGGGGGGGGGGGGCGAGTGATACAGTGAGCGTCTATGGCCGCCGGCTGTATCACAGGAGCACGCCCGCAAGTACTCCACACCATGCGAGGGAGCTCACATGAAGGTGAGAAGTCCTTGCGGGGGGGAGCGGAGACAGCCGCAGAGGGACGCCAGAAGACGAGGATCAGGGCCTATCTGTGGAATACGAGCTGCACATTGGAGGTAAGTAGACATGTGCAATTCGTTTAGTTACGATTCGTTTCCCGTTCAAATTCGTTATATACGTTCATTCGTTATCGTACGAATGAACAAATGATTTAGTAACAATTTTAACGAATTATAGAATCGAACGAATATGAAAAACAACGAAAATACGAAATAATTAAATTAGAAACAACAAAACTACGAAAGAATGAAAATCCGAAAAACAGGAACAACGAAAATCAAAATGAACGAAAAAATTTGTACATACGTAACTTTTATTTTTTGTTGATTCGTAATTTTCCGTGTCTCTTACAATGTAATAATAGCATACACATTACATAACATTATGAATTATGCTAAATTGCATAGTCTGTATTGATTGTTCATGCGATTTGTATTTTCTGGTTTTCTTTCAATAAACATTTATTACACAAAAAAAAAACATTATGAATTATGCTCCGATTACGAATCTACGAAAACAATGTTACGAAAGTACGAATAAATCAATCTTACGAAAGTACAAATGTAACTAAATCGACGAAAATACGAATGCGTCTGAATACAACGAAAATACAAAAAAATAACTGTACGAAAATACGAACGAGTCCGAATACGAACACCGACGACTTACGAAATTACGAATCGTTACGTATCAACGGAAACGAACAGAGACGAAACTAAACAAATTTTTCTATTGTGCACATGTCTAGAGGTAAGTATAACATGTTTGTTATTTAAAAAGAATAAAAAATTATCTTTACAGCCCCTTTAAGTATAAACATTTTGTCAATGGAATAGACTTCGTGTGTAAATGAGGAAATTTTAAACACTAAACCTTTTTCTGATTGTTGGTTTCAAGCTAAAATAATAAAAAAAAAAAAAAAAATACCTTTACAACCCCTTTAAGTATTTTTCTAAGCTTCATCTGACAAGCTCAGGTGTGAACGGGCCCATTGAGAATAATGTTATCATTTATTTTGAGCATTATCGTGCCCCAGGATTCACCCGACAAAATGCTCAGGTTGGGAATGCAGGTTTATAGGTCTGAGCTGGTCCATTATAAGTTTTATAAATACGGTGATAATAGCAGGTTTATGCTGGGTTGATGTGAATGTAACTGTTTTTCTTAAAATACACTCTAGAGGGAGACTAAGAGCAGCTGAAAATCAAAACTCTCAGTTTTCTATTCTGTAAAAACATGCTGCTTTAAGGTAAGATAACAGATGCTTTTCATAGATACACCCTTAGGGGCCAGTTCACACCACATGCAGCCCAGAGAGCTTTTTTTTTTTTTTCTGCATCGAAAACACGTGGATAGTAGGTTATATGGTTTTCAGTGGCATAGTTCACACCAATATGTGGTCAGTTCCAGTCTGCATATTTCAAATTCAAATATTCTTTTGATTTTGACTCCTTTATCTCTAATGCCCCGTACACGCGGTTGGAAAATCCGACCACAAAATCCATCGGATTTTTTCCGACACTGGTGTTGCATACACACGGTCGGACAAAGTTGTCGGAAAATCCGATCATTCTGAACGTGGTGATGTTCGTTGCGTACGACGGGACTACGTAGAGGCTAGTAGCCAATAGCTTTGGTCCTGTAATGTGATCTGAGCATGCGTGGCACTTTGTCCATCGGAATTCGCTACACGCGATCGGAAAAAGTCCGATAGGACTTTGTTGTCAGAAAATTTGAGAGCAGGAGATAAAACTTTGTCCGTCGGAAAATCCGACGGAAAAAGTCCGATGGAGCCTACACACGGTCGGAATTTCTGACAACATTGTCCGATAGGACATTTTCCGTCGGAAAATCCGACCGTGTGTACAGGGCATTACAATGTCTGAGGTGCCAATTTTGCCTGGGACCTTATGGTACACCCCCTCCCCCTTTCTTCCACCCCTCCATCTCCTTCCTTGCTTTACATTATAAGTTACACCATTGTCTTTTTACCAGTTCATTACAAGCTAACACCAGTGTGTTGCCTGCTAACTCAGATATCGTGTCTCTTGCTAAAACAGTTCTTACTGTTTGAGTTCCATCATCATTTTCCCTTTATAGTTCAATGGCTTATCCTGTAGGCATAAATCCTACTCTGGGCATCTGTTTCTTGCAAACACTGTTTAACCACTTTCAGCCCCGGACCATTTTGCTGGCTTAAGACCAGAGCACATTTTGCGATTCGGCACTGCGTCGCTTTAACTGACAATTGCGCGGCCGTGCGACGTAGCTCCCAAACAAAATTGACGTCCTTTTTTTCCCACAAATAGAGCTTTTTTTTGGTGGTATTTGATCACCTCTGCGGTTTTTTATTTTTTGCGCTATAAACAAAAAAAGAGCGACAATTTTGAAAAAAACGCATTATTTTTTTTTTTTTTTTTGCTATAAAGAATATCCCCCAAAAATATAAAAAAAAATGTTTTTCCTCAGCTTAGGGAAACGTATTCTTCTACTTATTTTTGGTAAAAAAATCGCAATAAGCGATTATTAATTGGTTTGCGCAAAAGTTATAGCGTTTACAAAATAGGGGATCGTTTTATAGCATTTTTTATAAAAAAAAAAAAATTAATTTTTTATTTTTTACTAGTAATAGTAACACTAGCGATTTTTTATTGCGACTGCGACATTATGGCGGACACTTTTTTGGGACCATTGTCATTTATACAGCAATCAGTGCTATCCAAATGCACTGATTCCTGTGTAAATTACACTGGCAGTGAAGGGGTTAACCAGGGGGTGGCAGTGTGTGTAGGGGTTAAGTGTGTCCTAGGGGCGTGTTACTAACTGTGGAGGGTGTGGCTGTGTGTTAGTGATCACTGATCTCTGCTCCAATCACAGGGAGCCGAGATCAGTGTCACTTGTTGCTAGGCAGAACGGGGAGATGCTGTTTACTTTCGCATCTCCCCGTTCGTCCTCCCTTTGAGACGCTCACGGGTATCCCCGTGACAATCGCGGGTATCCCCGTGACAATCGGGACCCGCGACCGGACTCACGGGGGTTCCAACCGGCACGGGCGGCGCGCACGCGGTGGCACTGCGGCATTTTCAAAGGGACGTATCTCCCTGTTCGTCCTCCCCGTGAGACGATCGCAGGTATCCCCGTGGCGATCGGGACCCGCGACCGGACTCACGGGGGTTCCAACCGGCACGGGCGGCGCGCACGCGGTGGCACTGCGGCATTTTCAAAGGGACGTATCTGTACGCCCTTATGCCTGTCCGTGCCATTCTGCCGACGTACGTCTGTGTGCGCCGGTCGGAAAGTGGCTAAAATTGAAAAAAAACATTTTTTATTATTCTGTTTTATATTGCTTGTAGCTTACCATATTATGGATGTCTGAATCCAGGCACACTTGGGCAGTTACAACTTAAATTTGTATTATAAATAGTTTTCTATGAATTGGACATGTGCGATTCGGTTCGTAACGAATAGATTTTTGTACAAATTTGTTAGTATTCGTTCGTTTAGATCAATTCGAACATCAAAATAGCTGTAAGAACCAAAATACGAAAATGACAAATAAGCAATATAACGAACATGCAAAAATACGAAATTCCGAAACAATAAAAGAAAGAGAATTACATCTATTACGAGTGATTTTGTATTTTCAATCCTTTGTCTGTGCATAATTTCGTATGTTCGTATTTTTCATTTGTTTCTGCGTCTGCTTGTATTTTCATTTGTGTGTTCGTAATTTCGTTTTTTCGTGTTCTCGAATCGTTCTTTTGAATGGACAGTGTAAGTGTATCTTAATATGTATGTTCGTAATTTCGTGTTCTCGAAAGTGTAGTGTATTAGTGATGTATCTTACTTAACCACTTCAATACCCGCCCATTGTCATATGACGTCCGCAGATGGGATCTCCCATCCTGGGCGGGGCGTCATATGATGTCCTGGGCTTCCCAGCCATGCGCCCCCACTGCGTCACTCGGGACCCAAAGCGCGTGCCCGGCGGCCGCGATGTCCGCCGGACACCCGCGATTGCCCGTTAACCGACCAGGACCATGGATCTGTGTGTGTAAACACACAGATCCATGTCCTGTCAGAGGAGAGAAGACCGATCATGTGATCCTAGTACAGAGGAACACTGATCGGTCCCCTCCCCCCTACAGTTAGAATCACTCCCTAGGACACATTTTTATAGGATGGATCGCTGTATAAATGCCAATGGTCCCAAAATGGTGTCAAAAGTGTCCGCCGCAATATCGCAGTCACGATAAAAAATCGCAGATTGCTGCCATTACTAGTAAAAAAAAATAATAATTAATAAAAATGCCAAACTATCCCCTATTTTGTAGACGCTATAACTTTTGCGCAAACCAATAAATATATGCTTATTGCGTTTTTTTTTTTTTTTTTAACCAAAAATATGTAGAAGAATACATATCGGCCTAAAATGAGGCAATACTTTTTTTTTTTTTTTTTTTATTTGTGATATTTATTATAGCAAAAAGTAAAAAATATTGTGTTTTTTTTCCAAACTTATCGCTCTTCTTTTGTTTATAACGCAAAAGATAAAAACCACTGAGGTGATCAAATACCACCAAAAGAAAGCTCTATTTGTGAGAAAAAAATAATAAAAATGTTATTTGGGTACAGCGTCGCATGGCGCTGAAAATTGGCCTGGGCAGGAAGGGGGTGAAAATGCCCTGTATTGAACCCCAAAAAAATATATAAATAAATAAATAAAAACATTTGGAGAAATCTTTTTTTTTTTTTTAACACACCTCTAAATGCCTGTTGCTAGGGGGTCCCTTGTAATCTGCCTCCTTCAGTGCCTGGGCTCCTGACGTCACTTCCCTCTGCGCAGGAAGGGAGCTCAGCCCCCTCCCTCTCGGCAATCATCTGGGATACGTCACAGGTCCCAGATGATTGCGCGGCCAGTCACGGCACGCTGCTCGCGCATTTGCAGTGGGGCACCCGCAGTTACAATGTCGGCGCCGCAGAGCGGAGGGTGAGATGAGTGTGGCTTTGTTCCCCCGCATCGCTGGACCCTGGGACAAAAAAAAAGGCACAAAAGTAACAATTACTAAATAGTAGTGTACCAAATAAACGACAATTATTATCTAACGGAATTACAAATCATTTAGTATCAAAGAAAATATAACTGTTCCTAAAATACGAACAAGTCCGAATATGAAAACTCGCGTCTTACAAAATTACGACTCAACGAAACTAAACACATTTTTTTGTTGTGCACATGTCTACTATGAATAAAAAAGAGATTAAATCAAAAATGCCCTGGAACACACATGTCCTCATTTAAGGTGAAGGAAATAGAGGGGGGGGGGGGGGGGGGTGGCGGGGGGGGGGGGGAGTTGCACTGGACCGTATCAAAAACACGCAATGCGAAAAAGAAACCGGACTGCGTTTCTTTGGTGTGAACTGGCCCTCAAACTTTTTTGTTGCCTCTAGAACTAGCAGCTAAACTCATTGGTGATGTTTTCTATTCTATTGCTCAGAAATGCAATATTAAAAAGGAGAAGTCCAGCCTGAGCTTGTTTGAGTGCAATTACTCCTGTGACCCGTTTTCAGCAGAGAGCCGGCTGAAGTCACTAATATCAGTCCAGGCACCGCGTCAACCCGACTTAGAAAGTCTGGATCCACCAGGTGCTTGGACTGATGCCCGTCTCAGCCTCTCACCGAGCCGCCGAGACGGCCGCTCCCTGCCCCCTCCACAGCTCAGCGCTCCTGTGAGCGTGGAGCAGCAGAGCAGGAGAGTTGCTGATTGACATGACAGTTATTGTGGTTGGCAAGTGGTTGGGCACCTATTATTTTTTTTTATATACCTGCAAAAGGGGCCAGCCTGAAGTGATCTAGCGGGTCTTCATTTTCTGTCTAAAGTTTCACTTTAAAGCGGAAGTAAACCCTCCTATCCTTTACAGCCAAGGAAGCTGCCGCCTTAGCCTCCATTTGACCTTAAACTGCCCTAGTGCTGCACATGTGATCAGTCATGACACCAGCCATTTGATGGTTTGACAGTCTGATTGAGAGCACAAGCAAATTTGGCATGCTGGGAATGCATCTGCTTTTTGAAACCAGTAAATTGATGGGTTTAGCTCCACTTCTGGGGGTGGTGTTGGCACAGCCCCAAATGATCCACAGTGGCTCAAAAGTGATATGGTCCAGAAATATTTAGACTAGAATAAAGATGGATAAAGCACCTGGACCAGATGGCATTCACCCACGGATCCTAAAAGAATTGAGCTCTGTCATTTCAAATCCATTGTTTCTAATTTTTAGGGACTCATTAATGACAGGAATGGTACCACTGGATTGGCGCAGGGCCAATGTGGTGCCCATATTTAAAAAGATATTAAAGTCTTTACCAAGTAAATCTAGACCTGTTAGTTTAACTTCTACAGTCGGGAAGATACTGGAGAGTTTATTAAAATACTACATAGAGGAGTTCTTGTTGTAAAAAAATATTTTAAGCAACAGACAGCAACAGCATGGATTCAGGAAAGACAGAAGTTGTCAGACATGTGATTTATTTTTATGAGGAGGTAAGTGAAAAACCTTGGACAAAGGGGTGGCAGTAGATTGCAAAAGCGTTAGATACAGTTCCCCACACACGGCTCATGTGTAAGGTAAGGTCTACAGGCTTGGAAAGATCGGTTTGTAAATGGATAGAAAACTGGCTAAAAGAGAGAATTCAGAGAGTCGTGGTTAATGATTGTTACTCTGAATGGGCTAAGGTTATCAGTGGTGTACCCCAAGGTTCAGTGCTGGGACCCTTATTTTTTAATATCTTTATAAATGATATTGGGTCTGGGATCAAAAGTAACATTTCTGTCTTTGCAGATGACACCAAGCTATGCAGTGGAATAACGTCCTTACAAGATGTCTCCAATTTACAAGCCGACCTCAATGCTCTGTCTAATTGGGCGACTATGTGGCAGATGACGTTTAATGTTGATAAATGTAAAGTTGTGCACTTGGGGGCTAAGAATATGCATCATACATACTAGGGGGGGTACAACTGGGGAAATCAATGGTGGAGAAAGATCTGGGGGTTTTGGTAGATCATAAGCTCAATAATAACATGCAATGCCAAGCGCTGTTTCTAAAGCAAGCAAAGTCCTTTCTTGTATTAGGAGAGGTATGGACTCCAGAGAGAGAGATATAATTTTGCCCCTGTTCAAATCATTAGTAAGACCTCATCTGGAATATGCAGTTCAGTTTTGGGCACCAGTTCTCAAAAAGGATATTGGGGAACTGGAGAAAGTGCAGAGAAGGGCAACCAAACTGATAAGAGGCATGGAGGAGCTCAGCTATGAGGAAAGATTAGAGCAACTGAATGTATTCCCTCTTGATAAGAGGAGAATAAGGGGGGGATATGATCACCATGTATAAATATATAAGGGGTCCATATAGTGAACTTGGTGTTGAGTTATTCACTTTACGGTGAACACAGAGGACAAGGGGGCACTCTTTACGTCTGGAGGAAAAAAGATTTCATCTCCAAATACGTAAAGGTTTCTTTGCAGTTATGCCCGGTATACACGGTCGGCAATTCCGACAGAAAATGTCCGATCGGACCATGTTGTCGGAAAATCCACCCGTGTGTGGGTTCCATCGGAAAAAATTTTGAGACCAGGATCTCAAATTTTCCGACAACAAAATCCGATCTGACTTTTTCCGATCGTGTGTCGAGAATTCCGACGGACAAAGTGCCGCGCATGCTCAGATCAAATTACGAGACCAAAGCTATTGGCTACTAGCCTCGACGTAGTTCCGTCGTACGCAAACGAACGTCACCACGTTCAGAATGATCGAATTTTCCGACAACTTTGTCCGACCGTGTGTGTGCAACACCAGTGTCGGACAAAATTTTGTGGTCGGAATTTCCGACCGTGTGAACAGGGGCTAAGTGCTGTGAAAATGTAGAATAGACTCCCTCCAGAGGTGGTTCTGGCCAACTCAGTAGATTGCTTTAAGAAAGGCCTGGATACTTTCCTAAATGTATATAATATTACTGGGTACTGACATTTATAGGTAAAGTTGATCCGGGGAAAATCCGATTGCCTCTCAGGGGATCAGGAAGGATTTTTTTCCCCTGATGTAGCAAATTGGATCATGCTTTGCTGTTTTTTTTTTTTTTTTGCCTTCCTCTGGATCAACTGTGGGTATAGGATTGTGTATATGGGATTGTATGATATTATTTTTTATGTATTCTATTTATTTTTATGGTTGAACTAGATGGTCTTATGTCTTTTTTTCAACCTAACTATGTAACTATTGGAAGAATACTTGATTTAGGGATGGAGACACGTGGTCACATGTGCCTCATTTAAAGCCCCACTTACCCTTCCCATTTTTACAACTATGTAGCTTTAAGATTTACACATGACTACATCTTCTAACCCCCACAGATAAACAGAATGGCCAAGAGCATAACCCAAATGCTGCTTTTGTAGGGGGTGGGCTTCAGCCCTATGTAAGCTTCATCCAATTTTGACCCGGAAACGGACTCAGGACTTCTCTTCGGTTCCTGCAGGGGGTGCAGGGAAGGTGAATAGGTATGGTACAGGTTGACAACTTATTTACTGTAATATATACCCCAATGCTGGTACTCTCGTAATTTAAAACAGGATGAGATTTTGCAGACTTGTTGATACGGCGATATGTCATGAGCAAGTGTTAAAGTCTTCTAAGATGAAATTCAAATTTGTCAGCACTTGCACAAGCATGACAGTTTTCCCCATGCAAAGGAAACGTAGGCTGCATCTTGGGCACTCATCATTCTCTCACAGGGCACTTATAGTGATATTAATCATACCGGTGCCTAGTTAAGAGGAATTCCAGGCATGGTTCATGACCAGAGCATGGAAAAGCAAGACTGTTGCCTCTAGTTGAGAAATCACATTGAAAAACACCCCTCCTGCATTTCTAGCTGTTGCCATCTTGAGTAAGAGCAGATGATTCATGTAGTATTTACTTTCTGGAATCCATCTGCCTTTAGCTCAAGCAGGAAGGGTGTGTTTAGCTGAGAAAGTTGCTCCTCCTTTCCTGAAGATTCCTGGGATGTATCATTTTGGCCTAGGACAGAAGCCAGGAAGCAACTGAAGAAATGTAGAAAGAAAGTTAAAAACAAGCAAATTATCTACCTTCCTATCTATTTACTATTGCTAGCTAGCAGCATAAGCATTAAAGCATTTGTTAAAGTTGTTCTAAAAAGAAAAAATTTAACTTGTGCTAAAACATTTTTTATCTTAATGAGATTGTAAAGGCAGAATTTTTTTTTTTTTTATCTTCTTTTTAACTTTTATCTATGCATAAAAAGCCTTCTGTGTGCAGCAGCCCTCCTAATACTTACCTGAGATCCATCTTGATCCAGCGATGTTGCACAAGACATTCGGCTGGCCGAGACTCCCCTCCTTATTGGCTGAGACAGCAGTGCGGCGCTGCTGTCAATCAGTCAGTCAGCCAATGAGGAGAGAAAAGGGGGAGGAGCAGGACATGGACACATGGGGGTTGCGGCTCGGCTTGGGGTGCCCCCCATAGCAAGTTGCTTGCTGTGGGGGGCACCAAAAAGAGACCAGAGAAGAGGAGGATCTTGGCTGCTCTGTGCAAAACCATTAAACAGAGCAGGTAAGTATAGACATGCTTGTTATTTTTAACTAAAAACTTTAATGCGTCGTACACACGTAAACAGTCCGATGGGAGCTTTTCATCGGATTTTCCGACCGTGTGTATGCCCAACGGTCTTTTTCTGTCGGAATTTCCAACGGACTTTGAATTGAGAACCCGTTCTCAATTTTTCCGACGGATAACCTTTCTATCGGATTTTCCGATCGTGTGTATGCAATTCCGACACGCAAAATTCCGACGCATGCTCGGAAGCATTAAACTTCCCTTTTATAGTGCTGTCGAACGTGTTTTATGCGGCTGTGTTATTGACCGTCGGAATTTGGTGTGATCGCGTGTAGGCAACACAGCTTGAGCGGAATTCCGTCGGAAAAAACGTTTTTTACCGAGTTTTTTCCGATTAGAATTCCGATCGTGTGTACGCGGCATTAGACTTTTCCCTGCACTTTAATGCAAAGACCAATCTTGATCCAGTGATGTGCACAAGAGCATAGGCTCTCTTCCTCCTGATTGGCTGTCAATTACAGCCAGTGTGGAGGTATTATGGACACACAGGGGCTCGGGAGTGGCTTGCTATGGGGGCACTCGCCAGGGGGAGGAGCCAAGAGCGCTGCCAGGGGACCCAAGAGGAGAAGGACTGGGGCTGCTCTGTGCAAAACCATTGCACAGAGCAGGTAAGTATGACATGTTTAAAAAAAAATTAACCTATACAATCACTTTAAAGGGGTTGTAAAGGTAATTATTTTTTCACCTTAATGCATTATGTGCATTAAGGTGAAAAAACATCTAACTATACCGGCCCCCCCAGACCCCCGTTTTACTTACCTGACCCCTCGAAAGTCCCACGCTCACCCCCGACGTCCTCTTCGCCGCTCACCCTGGCCGTTGATTGGCTAGAGTGGATGGATTGAAAGCAGCGCAGCCATTGGCGTCAATCACATCCAATGACGCAGGGCGGGGGCCGAGTGATACAGCGAGCGGCTATAGCCGCCGGCTGTATCACGGGAGCGTGCCCACAAGTACTCCTCACCATGCGAGAGAGCTCACATTAAGGTGAGCAGTACTTGCGGGGGGGGGGGACCCGAGACAGCTGCCAAGGGACCCCAGAAGACCAGGTTCGGGGCCACTCTGTGCAAAACGAGCTGCACAATAGAGGTAAGTATAACATGTTTGTTATTTAAAAGAAAAAAAAATCTCCTTTACAACCCCTTTAAGGTTTACAATCACGTTAAAGTGGGTCTAAATGCTCAAGGTTTTTCACCTTCATGCATGAACGTAAGAAAACCTTCTCTGTGCAGCAGCCCCTCTAATACTTACCTGAGCTCCCTCTCAATCCAGCAATGTGCATGAGTGCCTCGGCTCTTCGGGGACTCTGCCTCAATGGCTGAGACAGAAATGGGAGCCATTGGCTCCCGCTGCTGTCAGTCACAGCCACTGAGCTAATGACGAGAGCGAGGGGGCGGGGCCGAGCCATAGCTCTGTGTGTGAATGGACTCATGCTATGAGGGCAGGCACAGAAGAAGAGGAGCGGAGAGCACCTACCTGGAACCCCAGAAGAGGAGGAAGGGGGCCACTCTGTGCAATTCCATTGCACAGAGCAGGTGAAGATAACATGTTTATTATTTTAATTTATAAAAAAAAAATAGTTTAGAAGCGCTTTAATGTTGATTTTTTATTTTTTTTTATTGAAAGATGCACAGAGGATGACAGTTCTGGGTAGACTTTAATGTTGATTTAAAAGAGTTTTGTTTCACTTGCCTCAATGGCTTTCCTGGAGTACTCTGGATAAGAACATAGCAGCTGCTGATTCCAGTATAATATACTCTAATGCTGCGTACACACGGTCAGAATTTCCGATGGAAACAGTCCGATGGGAGCTTTTCATCGGATTTTCCGACCGTGTGTATGCCCAACGGTCTTTTTCTGTGGGAATTTCCGACAGACTTTGGATTGAGAACCTGTTCTCAATTTTTCTGACGGAAAACCTTTCTATCGGATCTTCCGATCGTGTGTATGCAATTCCGACACGCAAAATTCCGACGCATGCTCGGAAACAATTTGACGCATGCTCGGAAGCATTAAACTTCCCTTTTATAGTGCTGTAGAACGTGTTTTATGCCGCTGTGTTACTGACTGTCGGAATTTGGTGTGATCGTGTGTAGGCAAGACAGTTTGAGCGAAATTCCGTCGGAATAACCGTCAGAGTTTTTTCCAACGAGAATTCCGATCGTGTGTACGCGGCATAAGCTCTGAGCCATTGTGCATTTTTGTTTTTGCAAGTAGCTACTGATAAAGTTTTTTACTTTTTCATTCTGTAACCTGTACCGGAAAGATAAAGAAATGGTAGCTATGATCATCAGCTCTACATTAAAAAAAAAAGTCAGACCTTTTGGTGCCCAAATTCTTTATTTGTTGATGAACTCTCCTGCAAAAGCGTGACTTATAATTTCTTAAGAGCAGCAACTGGTCCGAACCTGGATTAGCAGCCTCATCGATCCCAATTAAAAAACAAGGAGTCGTATCATCCTCACCTCCCTGTCTGTCAAAGCCCAACCTGGGCAGGAAACTCCTGTGACTGATGGCTGCTAATGACCCAACCCAGCTGCTGAAATTTGTCCCAGTAATCCCAGTGCATGGGGCGCAAGCCAGGGGGGGTGGGAGATAGGATTCTGTGTCCCAGCTCGTGGCATTAACTCTTGGTGCCCTACTTGGGCACGCTCTGTGGGCATAGAGAGTCGAGGGTTCTAAGAAGAGATGCCAGTAGACAGCCTGATAGGAGCCAGGGACAGAGGACTGTAGGGAGTCCGGGAGAAGGGCCATATGGAGGTTGCTGTGTTTCTTTAAATTCTTCAGCTTTAAGAATGGGACGTATCCGAGGAGTCAGATCCAACAGTGACAGGTGTGTCTGGTGGCAATAACGCAACCCCGGTCTGTAAAGGATACTCTCTCCTCCCACAGCATTGTGTACTGAGCACAGATATGTCCCCTCTCTATATCAGATCAACAACATCAAGGACCAGGTCACTGCATCTTACTGAGACTCCGAAAAAAACATCACTCCAGGTAACTGCACCATTTCCTTCTTATGGTATTTACTTATATCGCTCCTATGTATAATATACTGAGTAGTCTGTAAATATTGACAAATGAAGCAGGATTAATACTTTAAAAAAAGAAAGCTACGGTGAAATAGCTAATAGTTTTCAATCAGTTCTCAATCCCAATGGTATTAATACAGCCCCTTTTTAGTTTTTTCATTTTGTTTTTCCAACATAAAACTAAAAATAAAAGGTCCAGCAGTGCGCTGTCATTCCTTTCCTGGTTTAGAAGAAAAATATTGGAGGTTCAGGCCCTTTAAAGCAATGTTTTTTCTTTTTTTTTTTCTTTTCTTTATTTCTTGTTTCTTGTATAGAAAGTTTTATATTGTACAGGATTTATAAAGCGCCAAAAGTTTGTAAGATGGATAAGATAAGATTTATTGTCATTGTAAAATAAATCACAATGAAATTACATTTCTACTCACACACATTATTCATACATCACAATTTTCAACCATGCAATTACCACATAGGATTTAATTATACCAAAAAGTGTATAATAGATATAAATGTGGCCCCATATTATAAAAGTATAAAAAGTGCCCTCATATTAAAAAAAAAAAAAAAACTAAACAAGGCAATAAAATAAAATTATGTACAGGCATACCCCACTTTTAAGTATGCAATGGGGTTTATTTACTAAAGCTGGAAAGTGCAAAATCAGGCTCACTTCTGCATAGAAATCAATGAGCTTCTAGGTTGTATTTCAAAAGCTTAATTGAACAAGCTGGGGTTAGAAGCTCATTGGCTTCTATACAGAAGGGAGCCTGATTTTGCACTTTCCAGCTTTAGTAAATAAACCCCATTGTGTACATAAAAGTGGGGTATGCCTGTATCCTCTTTCATTTCATTCCTGCATTGATAGCCTTAAGACCCTTTTCACACTGCGGGCGCTTTTCAGGCGCTACAGCGCTAAAAATAGCGCCTGCAAAGCGCCCTGAAACAGCCGCTGCTGTCTCTCCAATGGGAAAGCCCGAGGGCTTTCACACTGGAGCGGTGCGCTGGCAGGATGCCAAAAAAACTCCTGCTAGCAGCATCTTTGGAGCGGTGAAGGAGCGGTGTATACCTTCACCGCTCCTGCCCTTTGAAATGAATGGGTCAGCGCGGCTATACCGCCGGCATAGCGATGCTGCATCGGTTTTAACCCTTTTTCGTCCGCTAGCGGCCGAAAAAGGGTTAAAACCGATGCAGCAGCGCTATAGCCGCGCTGACCCATTAATTTCAAAGGGCAGGAGCGGTGAAGGTATACACCGACTAAAACGTCGGTAAAGCAGCTCTAAATATAGAGCCGGTGCCCGCACCGCCCCAGTGTGGAACCGGCCTAACAGCCCTGAGAAGAAGCTCTCTTTAAATCTATTTGTCCTTGTTTTAATCACCCTAAAACTTCTCCCAAATGGCAATAATTCAAAGAAATGACAACCAGGATGAGTCTGGTCTTTAGCAGCGCTTTACAATATAAAGAGAGACAATACACCAACCACACAATTCAATATAAGAGAATTATGCCCTCGTACACACGATCAGATAATCGGATGATAAAAATGGCTTTTCGGATTGATCGCAATTATAGTCTGATCGTTAGTATACAGCTTTCGACAGCCTGATCACTACTGTTAGTCCCGCAATATCCGAAGGGACAAATACGAAAAACTTTGCTCGGACGATAGCCCAGTGAAACGACAATCGTTTATAATCAGTACAGTATGCGTCCGCTAAAAATCGATAGACAAACCACCAAGCATGATCGGAAAACACAAAAATAAGCCGGAAGGAGATGGGAGAACCTAAACCATGAGGATAAACGAAGAAACTCTGGACAGCCGCACTCCGAAGAAAATTTCTTGTGCCTTTTATTGAAAACTTGGGATCACATAATACAACCCACAGCAAAGCGATACAGGAAAAAGTTGACGCGTTTCACACTATAATAAGTGCTTACTCATAGCTGAACCTAAACCATGTTCGTACCGCAAAAAAGAATGCTCCAACGTACGAACAGAAAATAGTTTCTTTGTACAGTTCTCCGTTCGTTAAGAGAACGAGCGCAAAAAAACGCATGTAAATACAAATGTACAGAGAGCAATACAGGAATATGACTCTACAATACGAATAGCCAAAAGGCGTGGCAGACACAGGGGGTCGCACGTATTTGACATCATTTCCGATACGTAGCTATGCAAACAGGAAAGTTTTCCAGAATCCTTTGAAAAAAAAAAATCGTACAGAGCGCAAAATGCACTGTTGAATTCGATATTGGTATATATGCAACAAAATGCAAACGATCAGTCTTACGATTATCTGATCGTGTGTACGAGGTATAAGGAGGGCCCTGCTCCTGTGAGCTTACAATCTAGTAGGGAGGGGCTGGTGGAACAAAAGGTAATAACTGTAAGGGATGAAGAAAAAGTAAAAAAAAAAAGCTATGTTATATCTGTCACAGATGTGATTTACATGTTTCCTAAAAAAAATCAGTTTGAAAGAATAAAAGTCAATGAGAATGAAGAATAACTTTAACGTGTATCTATCTTATTTTAGACAATGAATGGAATTCTTAAAGTGTTCCTCTGGGCAAAATATAAAAATGCCATATATGATACAGTCTGTCAGTAACATTAACACAGCAACGTTTGTTATTCTGAGTCCCCTGTGTCACACAGTTGTTGTTTTTTCAAATTCCTTTAACGGGCCAAGCTGTCCAGCAAAATTGGCAATTGAAGGATTGAGTTAACACGGTTTACAACGGTCAACTTTTATTCATTTAGTGAAATCTTTTATCCCAAAAGGTAAAACACTGGAAGTGCTTAAAAAGTGTTAGGATCTCATTTGTTAATCACTTAGGCAGGGTTCACATATAGGCCAATTGGAATGCATTTTAACTGCATCCAATTCACATAACACACGAATGTGACCGGCTTTCAGTGGAGTTGGTTAACACATGTCCGGGGTGGCCTCAGGTTTGAAATAAAAGGGTCCTGTGCGTTTTTTTGGGTCTAGTTCAGGTGTGAATTCAGGGGAAATTTTGCCCCATGAATCGCAACTGATCCGGTGAACAGAAACGCACCGGATTCCGGACTGCAAACCGCAGCCGGACATGTGTGAACCCAGCCTTAAGTAAAATCCATATAAATCTACTATTCAGTCTAGCACCACCCTCTCAACAGGTTGATAATGCATCTGTTCAAGAGTGGCTTGTTTGCTCCTCCATAAATAGAGTGGAGAACTAAATGTATCCACCCTAAGATAGGAAGCATGTAACTGACAGGATCACCAGGTGAAATTAAAGCGGAAAAAAAAATCCTAGAAAAAAATAAACTAAATGCAGCCACATTTAAAGATTGGTAAACTGCTACAGCCGTATTTATTTAATTTTTTTCAACACGCTTTGATCACTTTTACGGGTACCCTGGCATGGTACTTGGCATGACTTTAAGAGTCTTCATATTACCTGGCTGTAATTATCATATCATACAGGAGTATACATGCTCCCTCTAGGGGTTATCAGTATATCTAGGAATGTAATTCGCACCCAATGGGAGTTGTAATACGCCGAAAATGCCTTATGCCGCGTACACACGATCGGAATTCTCGACGGAATTCCGCTCAAACTGTCTTGCCTACACACGGTCACACAGAATTCCCACCGTCAAGAACGCGGTGACGTACAGCACTACAACGAGCCGAGTTCAATGCTTCCGAGCATGCGTCGAATTGTTTCCGAGTATGCGTAGGAATTTTGCGCGTCAGAATTGCTACAGACGATCGGAATTTCCGTTAGAAACCTTTTCCGTCGGAAAAATTGCGAACATGCTCTCAATTCTTTGCTGTCGGAAACTCCGCCAGCAAAATTCCGATGGAGCCCACACACGGTCGCATTTTCCGATGAAAAGGTCTCAGCGGTCTTTTTCTGGCCGGAATTTCCGATCGTGTGTACGCGGCATTAGAGACTCTGTTGTCAGCCAGGCCAGGCCTGACCTATAGACTTGAAGTCTGATGGAGAAGAAGTGATTGTGAACTACTACCAGGAAGGATGAGAAAACATGGCATTCCCCACTTGCATGTGTTTCCAAACTCAGTATAAAATTGTTAACACTCATGGTAAGATCGTACTAAAATTAAAAGGTCATACAGGAAACATTGGATGCCATTGCTGACCTCTTGAAACTGCTAGCTGACTGGCTTTCATTCTGATCCACTGGTTTTAATATTTAATGAGTCACTGAGCCAAAAGAAACCAGCTGAAGTTAGAGGAAAGTCAGAAGCCTTTATCTGCTTTATAATTGAACTAAGAGGGCCAGGCAACTAGCAATTTCCGAAGTACAACACCTCAAAGGCAGCCCCCCCCCCCCCCCCCGCCTTTAAAGTGACTCTGCCACTATTTTAAATCTCAGAATCAAAGGCATCCCGCTATGGAATGGGTTAATACTTAGGAAAAAAGGATTGATTGCTATGCCCTGGGGTGGCAATCAAACACCCCAAATATACATGTGCCACATCCTAAACGTTTGAAAGAATAGATAATGAAGAAAAATTTACTTTAACGGCACGCATAGAAACATAGCAAAATTTTAATAGTTCATATTATTTCCAGACATATACAGTATACGTTTATAAAAACACATGGTTTATACATAGAAAAAGACCCATTGATTGACCCATTGGGAATACCGCTTGTATACCTGCTGTGGGGCTATACTGGTTGTATTGAAAAAAGGCCCAAACTGAGATACGGCATTGACTGCTGGGTTTTCAAAGGTCCTTAGTAAATAAAAATTTGCTCAACATGTTTCGCAACTGTAGTTGTCGCTTCTTCAGGAGCGTCTGTATTTCTAGTTAAAGGAATAAACTTCAATTAGAGTAAGATATTGATAGTCGGATGTACAATTGTTGTGATACATACACATATGCATGACCATATATATATATATATATATATATATATATATATATATATATATATATATGAACTCACCACGAATGATCTCCTGCTGTTTCGGCGCCTGGTCCTGTGGTCTCCCTCTCCCTTTAGGAGAGGTGGTGGGTCTGCTGCTGTGTCCTACCAGCATGGGCTAGCGTTGAAACCCTCTTTAGCACCATTCGTGGTGAGTTCATATATTTGATGTATATATGTGTATATGGTCATGCATAAGTAAGATATTGATAGTAGGATGTACAATTATTGCGATATATACACATATGCATGACCATATACACATATATACATCAAATATATGAACTCCCCACGAATGGTGCTAAAGAGGGTTTCAACGCTAGCCCATGCTGGTAGGACACAGCAGCAGACCCGCCACCACTCCAAAAGGGAGAGGTAGACCACAGGACCAGGCGCCGAAACAGCAGGAGACCATTCGTGGTGAGTATATATATATATATATATATATATATATATATATATATGTGTATGTGTGTGTGTATCACAACAATTGTACATCCTACTATCAGTATCTTACTCTAATTGTAGGTTATTCCTTTAACTAGAAATACAGAAGCTCCTGAAGAAGCGCCAACTACAGTTGCAAAACATGTTGAGCAAATTTTAATTTACTTAAGGACCTTTGAAAACCCAATAGTCAATGCCGTATCTCAGTGTGGGCCTTTTCGATACAACCAGTATAGCCCCACAGGAAGTATACAAGCGGTATTCCCCATGGGTCAATCAATGGGTCTTTTTCTATGTATAAACCATGTGTTTTTATAAATGTATACTGTATATGTCTGGAATTTTATATGAACTATTATTTCTATACGTGCCGTTAAAGTCCATTTGTCCTCATTATCTCTTCTTAATACTTATCCACAAACCACACAGCTGGTCTCCACTGTCTTTGTGGGTTACCCTGGCTGAAAGATCTTCTGGATGTCTTGGTTTATTGGTCGCCCCTCTTTCATGCAGCATGTTTTTTTTTTGTTTTTTTTTCAGTTTTGGCATATTGTCATTCACACTAAATGAAGGCCGTCAACTAACAGCTTTCTTGTGGCTTAATCTTCCCTCATAACCACCATTGCTTGCTGCATTACATCATTATGTTTTAATAGGATTTGGCCCCCACCATTAAATACTTGCACAGCAATGTGTGAGCTCGGCGGTAGTCATTTAACAGAAAATCTTAAGATGTTTTACTTCTCTTTACGTATTTTAGAAACCTGAATGGATGTAAGCCCAGTCCCTAAGATCTCATATAAGATTTTGCCATGGTAATTTCATTTTAAAAGTCATTTTTCAAGTCTTTAAGTCTGCTGCTTTCATTAAAGAATATTTGGTTGTCCTGCCATAAAGGTCCTTGTTTAGACCCTTCCTGCTATAGGGTTCCAATGCTTGGTCTAGGTCTCCCGATTGTGGTCCTGCGTTGTCATGCTGTCAGATGGGATATTGAAAAAGACTACAAGTGTCCATATCAGCATACATTATGCAGGCATGGTCTATCACAGCCTTTCTCCATCTTTTACCCCCAACTGGAACCCTAAAATAATTTTCATGTCTTGAGGAACCCCTGCTTAAACCAATTTATTGGGGGTCAGTGTGAAGAACGTTCCTTACATTGATGGTCAGTGGGAAGATTACCCCTTACATTGATGGTCAGTGGGTAGACTACCCCTTACATTGATGGTCAGTGGGAAGACTACCCCTTACATTGATGGTCAGTGGGAAGATTACCCCTTACATTGATGGTCAGTGGGAAGAATGCCCCTTACATTGACGGTCAGTGGGAAGAATGCTTCTTATATGGTGGTTTTTGGGAAGATTGCCGCCTTACATTGGTGGTATTTTGGAAGAATGCTCCTTACATTGGTGGTCAGTGGAAAGAAGGCCCTTTTCATTGGTGGTTAGTGGGAAGAATGTCCCTTACATTGGTGGTCAGTAGGAAGAATGTTTCTTATGTGGTGGATTTTGGGAAGAATGCCCCTTACATTGATGATTAGTGGGAGGAATGCTTCTTACGTGGTGGTTTTTGGGAACAATGCTCCTTACATTGGTGGTTAGTGGAAAGAATGCTTTATGCGTGGTGGTCTTTGGGAAGAATGCCCCTTACATTGGAGGCCAATGGGAAGGATGCAACCCTTACAGACAAAAAGATCCATGGTGTCCTGGTGCTGGCTCTGCCAAGTGATGTTGACCCCAGAGCTGTGCATCTTTCATTTTCCGGTGTGCTCCAGATCTGAGTTCCAACCTGCTCCACTATACTCTGCAGTCCTAGTCCCTCCTTGTAGCACCATGCCCATTTACACTGCTGCCACTAAGAGCTCTCTTGCATTCCACCACATATCAGAGCCAGGTGAACCTAGGAGTTGTGACATGGGGTCAATACCTGGTGGAACGCCAGCTGGCCCTTAGATTTTGCTCCCTGTGAGACCCCATGTGGCGGCACTGTTAAAACAGCTGATTAGTGCAGGATTAGTGCCGTTTTTTTTTATATATTTTTATTGAATTATAAAGAGCATAACAAAGAAAAACAAAAGAAGAAAACAAACAGTTAAACATACATTGGTCTTGCATGTCAACAATGCAGTCCCAATCGGGACCTCATTACAATTGTGTCATATAAAGCTAGCAAGCATGTGGCATAGATTGTAATAGCTCAAATGGCAGCACAGTTCCCGGAGTCCTAGGATTTTTTAGTTAGCAGTCGTATATTCTGGTACAACATCGGGTACAGTCATTGTGCGCAGCGGGTACTCGCTTGGGGGCTATTTATTGTGGGTTCTACTGAGAGGCCTCTGAAGCAGAGGAGGAATCTGCCAACCACTTGGACCAGACTTTGTCGTACTTGTTAGGACAGCCTCTATTGGCGTATGTGTCTTTATATAGAGGTAGGCTATTGTTGATTAATTGTTTCCACAGGGAGAGAGGAGGGGGGGTTGGTTTGCGCCAGCTAAGGGCTATGGCTTTGCGGGCATAAAACAACAGGAGTCCCACAAGTGTGCGTCCCGCTACCATGGGGATTAGTTGCTCAATCAGGCCTAGTATGCAAATTGCCATTGACTGTTGCAGAGGTATAGAGGTAATTTGTGTGATAAATTCTAAAACCTCCTTCCAGTAATTGGTGAAGGCCAGACAGGTCCAGAAGATATGGGTGAAGTCTCCTGGAGTTCCCCCACACCTCCAGCACCCAGAAGGGGAGTCAGGGTTCATTTTGTGTAGTCTATGGGGGGTGAAATATGCCCGGTGAACTATCTTGAACTGGATCAGGCGGTCCCTCAAAGAGACCAGGGAGCTAAAAGGGAAGTCCCACATGTCGTCCCAGTCGTCGTTGTCGAGATCAGGGATGTCATGGGACCATTTAGTTCTCAGCTTTTCCAACGCCGGGAGAGAGGTGATGATCAAATGTGAGTACAATTGAGAGGTGGGTTTTTTCGCACAATCTGACCTGAGGAAGTTTTCTAGTGAAGACTGGATCAATTGAGGAGGGGAGGTGGGGAATTGGCCACCGAAAGCAAAAAAAATTGTATTGTGGTACATTGAAGTCAGAGTTTAGTTTGGAAAGCGGAACTAGGGAATTGGTTGGAGATAATCTGTGACACCGTTTTTATGTTAAACTTGGTCCAGGCTTGGGGCTCGGGTAATTTGTAAATGTGTTCTAGGGTTGGGTTTCGCCAAAGGGGGGCATTGGGTGAGATTGCCTGTTTAGGGTATTTTTCGATTTTTAGACCTGCCCCCCATGCACGTAATGTGGTGCGCATGGAGGGTGTCAGTGGGTAGGGGACCCGTGGGCCTCGAGGATTAGTGCCGTTTATTAATGACAAACGGCAGTGGGAGTTAGCAAGTCAGGAGGTTTTCCACTTTTTGTTCTGTAAGTTGAAAATCTCTTTAAAGTCAATGTAAACCTTAACAGAAGAACAGTTAACAGTTTAATGTTTTATTTTAATAAAATACAATTTTCCCTGCTTTTATAACTTTAGTGCTATAGATCTGTTGCAGTCTCTTTGCAGCCACATCTTGCCTACAAACATTCCACCAATGCCTGCTTCTCCATTAGAGGTCTGTGTGACATGGTGACAATGCAGGAGGTCCATTGGGAGGCAAGGACACAGCAGGGTTGATTTACTAAAGCAGTGGTCTCCAAACTGCAGCCCAGGGACCAGATGCAGCCCTTTGCTTGCCTTTATCTGGCCCTTGGGGTCGTGTTCCTTTCACTGATACAAGACACTATTACAACCACTGACACAGATGAAGCATTATTCTTCCTACTGACACCAACAATGGGGTACTATTCCTCCCACTGACACCAACAATGGGGTACTATTCCTCCCACTGACACCAACAATAGGGTACTATTCATCCCACTGACACCAACAGTGGGGTACCTGGCCCTTGGGGTCGTGTTCCTTAGACTGATACAAGACACTATTACAACCACTGACACCGATGAGGCAATTATTCTTCCTACTGACACAATAATGGTGCACTATTCCTCCCACTGACACCAACAATAGGGTACTATTCCTCCCACTGATACCAACCATGGGGTACTATTCCTCCCACTGACACCAACAATGGGGTGCCATTCCTCCCACTGACACCAATGTCCTAAAGTCTAAAGGACAGTAAACTGCCCCTTTGTTTAGAAAGTTTGGAGACCCCTGTACTAAAGGCAAGTAGACTGTGCACTCTACAAGTGGAGTTGCTCCAGAGCTTAGTAAATGAAGAAATGCTCTGCTGACTTCTATCATTCAATCATGTGCAAGAAAAAAAAAAAGCTGCTTTTTTTTTATTTTATTTACCTTGCATGTGATTGGGTATACTTTGCAATTGCAGAGTGTTCAATATATTTGCCTTTAATAAATCAACCCCAGTGTTGTCATCCTATAACAGGAATTGCCTAAACCAAGACCCTAATGGCGGGATCAAAGCTGCAGATTTATAAAAACTGAAACTGACTTAAAGTGGTTAAAAAAACTAAACATTTTTTACCCTAATGCATTACTTGCATTAAGGTCAAAAATGTTTAGGCATCAGCATAACCCCCCACCCCCCTTTTAAAGACCTGAGCCCTCATTCCATCCGGCTCTGTGCATGCCTGCAGTTCTTCTCTCCCCTCACTTCCTGGTCTCACAGGCTTTGTTGAGGCAGCGGGAGCCAATATCACCCACTGCTGTCAATCAAAGCCAGTGACAAAGGAGTGGGGGCTGTCTGTGTCTATAGAGGAAGACAGAGAGGCTTATGAGCGAGCCTGCACGAGTGCCGCCATACAAAGCTGCTTTCCATAGGGGTACTCGCTGGAGGGGAGGAGCCAGGGCGCAGGCAGGGGACCAAAAAATAAAGAGGTTCCGGGCCACTCTATGCAATTCCAGAGAGCAGATAAGTATAAACCTGTTTGTTATTTAAAGTGGAGCTGCACCCGCACCAAAAATATTAAAAGCCAGCAGCTACAAATACTGCAGCTGCTGACTTTTAATAAATGGACACTTAAATGTTCCAGGTTCCAGCGGTGTCAGCAGAAGATGACGAGCGAGCGCTCGTCTCTCGCTGCCCCGCCACCATCCTCTGTCAAGGAATCAGGAAGTGAAGACGCAACGGCTTCACTGCCCGGTTCCCTACTGCGCATGCGCGAGTCGCGCTCCGCTTCTCTATTGATCCCCGCTGTGTCCTGGGAACTGTGTTTCCCAAGACACAATGGGGCATCCTCGGATATCCTCGGATATGGGCGGGGATGCTAGTCCCGGAAGTAGGTGCAGATACCTGTATTATACAGGTATCTGCACCCCCCTCCCCCCTGAAAGGTGCCAATCGTGGCACCGGGGGGGGGGGGGAATCCGATAAGCGGAAGTTCCACTTTAGGGTGGAGCTTCGCTTTAATATTCAATTTTTACAATCACTTTAAACATGTTATGGTTTAATGGATATTAGTGATTCTATTCTTTAAATCACCTGTTATTTCACCACCTGTGAAATTTCCCTCTTTGCTTTGAGGTGCCCACACTTTCCATGGTCATTATAGGGGGGGGGGGGGGGTGTAGCTGGCAATTTCCAAGTTAGAAAGTAAAAAAAGTAAGTATAAATCATCCTTCACGTTATCCAAACTTTGCTTAAAGTAAACCTGTGTTATAAGTACGTGTTTTTTTTTTTTTTACACAAAAATATATTATAAATTAGAAAGGATACAATCACCCTGCTGTCTATTAACTAATATTAACAGGAACAGCTGTAAATTCTGTTCACCCAGTCTTGATCTGGGCAGCCATGCCAGAGAGGTCCCCCCAACCTCCAGAGAATTTAAAAGTACAGTTTGGACAGGGGGGGTCACTCCTGAGCTCTCCCATCCTGTAAGCATCTTCACAACGTTAGACTGACATCATTGTACAAAGAAATAAAAGCCTTGATTTGTTCACAGTGCTGATCCCCCTTCTACCAATCTGAGCCATGCAGAGGAAATTAGAAAAGCTAATATAAAGTTTAAATTTAGGTCCTTACGCCAGCTACATTTAAAAAAAAAATGCATTTAATTATTTTTAATAAATTCTTAACTGGATTTAATTATGTTTTTTTTTTTAAATATCTGCCTTGGAGTTCAGTATTAATTGGATTAGGTTTCGCAAGCACAAAAGGAAACAGCTGAAGCAATAAAGTCAGCTGAGGATAAACAACTTTTAGTACATACTTCCTGCCCTACAAATAAAGCCCAGGACCGCTTCCACAAAACAATTATATAATGGCCATCTCACATTAGCAGACCTATCACTGGTGGCAACTCACCAGCAACAGGATCACATTCACTCGTTCCTCCAAGGGCCGTCTTTAACGCGGGGCAAAAGGGGCAGCTGCCCAGGGCCCTGTCATTGTTGAGGGGCCCAAAGCTGCTGCCCAGGGCCATCTTTAATATTGATTGGACCCTGGGAAAACATTTTCTTTGCCCCCCCCCCCCCAATGCAATTTTGCCCTCCACCTGCTTTGAAACATACAGTAAATAGCAGCTAAATTCCTAATCAGTTTAGTGCAGCAGATCAGGCAGCAATTGTGATTGGTTGCCAGAGGGTAATATTACTGCTCACTGATTAGTTGCTAGAGGTTACAGCACATAATTTGTGCTTGCGATTTAGTTGCTAGAGGTTACTGCACATCATTACAGCTCACCCATTGGTTGCTGGGGCTAGGGGGGGTGTGGGCGGATTGGTATCGGTGGCATTTGGGGGGGGGGGTTGTAGGGTGTGATCAGTATAAGTGGGAGTTGAGAGAGAGAAACAGAGTGTAAGCTGGGGTGGTGAGAGAGAGAAATGGGTGAAAGAGAGTGTGGTGTGAGAGAGATAGAGAGGGGTGTGGAAGAGAGAGATGGAAGAGATAGGGTTGCTGAGTTGAGCTGGGGATTTTCTCTGGTTTTGCCTTTCAGAGAGAGGGGGTGAGAGAGGGGGTGGGTGAAATTGAGAGGGGGGATTGGGTAAGAGAGAGAGAGGGGGGATTTGCGAGGAGAGAGGGGGATTGGAGATGAGAGAGAGAGAGAGAGAGGGGGGGTTGGGGATGAGAGAGGGAGAGGGGGATTGGGGGGAGAGAGAGAGAGAGAGAGAGGGGGAGGGGGGGGTGAGAGAGAGAGAGGGGGATTGGGGATGAGAGAGGGGGGTTGGGGGGAGAGAGAGAGGGGGATTGGGGATGAGAAAGAGGGGGGTTGGGGATGAGAGGGGGGTTGGGGATGAGAGAGAGAGGGGGGAGGGGGGGAGAGAGAGAGAGAGGGGGGGGGTTGGGGGGGAGAGAGAGAGAGAGAGAGGAGGGGATAGGGAGAGAGAGAGGGGGTTGGGGAGAGAGAGAGAGGGGGATTGGGGATGAGAAAGAGGGGGGTTGGGGGGGGGAGGGGGGGGGGGGAGGAGGGAGAGAGGAGGGGGGAGGGGAGGGATTGGGAGAGGGAGAGAGAGAGGGGGGAGGAGGGGGAGAGAGGGAGAGAGAGAGGAGAGGGGGGGGGGGAGGAGGAGAGAGGAGGGGGAGGGAGAGAGAGGGGGGATTGGGGATGAGAGAGAGGGGGGGGGGGGAGGAGAGAGAGAGGGGGATTGGGGATGAGAGAGGGGATTGGGGAGAGAGAGAGAGGGGATTGGGGAGAGAGAGAGAGGGGATTGGGGGGGAGAGAGAGAGGGGATTGGGGAGAGAGAGAGAGAGGGGGGGGGGGGAGAGAGAGAGAGAGAGGGGGGGGGGATGAGAGAGAGAGAGGATTGGGGATAAGAGAGAGAGGGGGGGGGGAGAGGAGAGGGAGAGGGGAGGGGATGAGAGAGGAGGGGGAGGGGATGGAGAGAGAGAGGGGGACTTGGGGATGAGAGAGAGAGGGGGGATTGGGAGAGAGAGGAGGAGGGGGGTTGGGATGGGAGAGAGAGGGGGGGGGGGGAGAGAGAGGGGGGGGGGGGAGGGGGGAGAGGAGAGGAAGAGGGGGGGTGGGGGATGAGAGGGGGGTTGGGGATGGAGGGGGGGGATGGGGAGAGAGGGAGAGGAGAGAGGGGGATGGGGAGGGGGGAGAGAGAGAGAGGGGAGGAGGGGGGGGGGTTGGGGAGAGAGAGAGATGGGGGGGGGGATTGGGGAGGGGAGGGAGGGGGGAGGGGGGAGGAGAGGGGGGGGGGGGGGAGGAGAGGAGGGAGAGAGGGAGAGAGGGGGGAGGGGGGAAAGGAGAGGGGGAGAGAGGGGGGTTGGGATGGGAGAGAGAGAGAGGGGTTGGGGATGGGAGAGAGAAGGAGGGGAGGGGAGATGAGGGAGAGGGGATTGGGGGAGAGAGAGAGGGGATTGGGGATGAGAGAGAGAGGGGATTGGGGGGGAGAGAGAGGGGGGATTGGGGATGAGAGGGAGAGGGGATTGGGGATGAGAGAGAGAGAGAGGGGTTGGGGATGAGAGAGAGAGAGAGGGAGGGGATAAGAGAGAGAGGGGATGGGGGATGAGAGAGAGAGGGGGGGGGAGGAGAGAGAGGGGGAGGGGGATGAGAGAGAGAGAGGGGGACTTGGGGATGAGAGAGAGAGGGGGGATTGGGGATGAGAGAGAGAGTGAGTGGGGATGAGAGAGAGGGGGGTTGGGGAGAGAGGGAGGGGGAGGGGATGAGAGAGAGAGGGGGGGGGATGAGCGAGAGATATCTCCCAACATTTTGGGACCCCCTACTAGCAAATGTATGTAGGCATAGGACACTCCCCCTGCCACATTTCCTTAAAGGAGACTTAACTGAAAAAAAGGTTAATTAAATCCACAAGGGCTTTTTTTTTTTTTTTTTTACCACTACTATTCCTTATTATTGGCTTTTAAGATGCAGCAATTTAGACTTTTGATGAAATGTTTAGCACTGGGAAACACTTTATGATAGATAAAAGGTGCATTTTATATACAACTATATAGATCAGACCAAAATGAGGGACAAATGAGGCGGAAAGAGGGACATTGTTCCAAATCAGGGACAGTTGGGAGCTATGTAACTATATGCTTTGATATATGACGAACGGTGGATGTCCACGATCACCTTGTTTTTGTATGCTTTATACACGTCTGAGCAAATAAAGATTATACAAAAAAAGTCAATATTGATTGAGACGATGAAATTCTGCTTTACATATAAAACATTTTGCTAATTCCAGCCTTCTTAGTAATTACAGTAATTTTTTTTTTTTCAGTGAGGTCTAAGACTTTCCATTTTTTTTTTTTTTTAAATCCACTGCTAATTTGGAAGTGTCTTCTATGGCAAATGTGTAAGGCTTTGCTGTAACAAGTCTACAAACTGGTTAAGAATGAGTGATGCCCCTGTCTAATTGTTTCTGCAGTTGTCCATCAGGAAACCCCTGTGGCATTCCGGCTATCTTCTGCACCGATGCTGGGAGCCCTGTCTTCCTCTCTGTCATGTTCTCAGGGCGGAGGGAGTCCCATCTCTTGGCTGTGCGAGACTCGTTCCACCTGAGCCAAGGATGAGGCGGAATCTCTGGCCCGGTGCCCGGGCCCCAGAGGGGTGAAAATCCTGATGTTCTATACATAGATTGGGAACATGGGTTTTGTCTGTGTGCCTGGCATACCATCAGGAAGATCTCTGCTTAAGTAAACAGTGTGTAGACCCGGGCGGTTGCATGGCTATGTTGAGTAGGAGTGCCCTGTGAGGCATGGGTCATAGGGTGCCACATTGCACAATGGGCTGAGTGTGCGGCGAGGATGTAATGTAATATGGTTGCTATACATAGAGAACATTGATATTCACATGGCTGAACTATTTTATTTGATGCAGTGAAGAGAAAACAAACTTTTTTTTTTTTTCTTTTAACGGGTAGAGAGAGAAGACAAACTTAGTTGACTTATTATTGTCCCTATTTTAAAGCAAAACTAAAGCAAACAAATCTGTGAGCACAACAAACTGAAAATGCTATGTAACTAATTTTTAACATTCAAAGCAATCTCGGCCATCTATTCCATGTCTCCATGCCTTATTTTCTTGAGAAATCACTTTAACCACTTCAGCCCCCAGAAGGTTATACCCCCTTAATGACCAAGCCATTTTTTTTGCGATACGTCGCTTTAACTGACAATTGCACGGCCGTGCGACGCTGTACCTAAACAAAATTGATGTCCTTTTTTTTCCCCATAGATAGAGCTTTCTTTTGGTGGTATTTGATCACCTTTGCAGTTTTTGTTTTTTGCGCTTTAAACAAAAAGACTGACAATATTGAAAAAATTTTTTTTTTACTTTCTGCTATAATACATATCCAAAAAAATAATATAACAATAAAACAAAACAAATGTATTCATCAGTTTAGCCCAGTATGTTGGTAAAAAAAAAAAAATCACAATATGCCGCGTACACACGAAGGGACAATCCCGCGGGATTATCCTCTGGACTCAAGTCCAGCGGACAATCCCCTCGTGTGTGGGCGCCGGCGGACTTTTTGGCGCCAAAGTCCGGCGGACCAAAGTTTTAAGTTTGTTTTTAAAATTATCCGCTGGACTTGGCAGTCCGGCGGACAATCCCGCCGTTAGTAGGCTAGTCCGCGGGACTTTTGAAAATGAACGGACTTGCCGCTCATCGGCAAGTCCGTTCATTTAGCACGTGACTTCAAGTTACGTAGCTAGCGTAGGCAGTAAATGCCGCCGCGCTAGCTCCGTAAGCTGGCATGGATTTAAAGGGACTCCCCACACCGAAAAACAGCGTGGGGGTTCCCCCCAAATCCATGTCAGACCCTTATCCGAGCACGCAGCCTGGCAGGCCAGGAAAGGGGTGGGGACGAACGAGCGCCCCCCCCCTCCTGAGCCGTACCAGGCCGCATGCCCTCAACAGGCTGCGTGCTCGGATAAGGGTCTGACATGGATTTGGGGGGAACCCCCACGCTGTTTTTCGGTGTGGGGAGTCCCTTTAAATCCATGCCAGCTTACGGAGCTAGCGCGGCGGCATTTACTGCCTACGCTAGCTACGTAACTTGAAGTCACGTGCTAAATGAACGGACTTGCCGATGAGCGGCAAGTCCGTTCATTTTCAAAAGTCCCGCGGACTAGCCTACTAACGGCGGGATTGTCCGCCGGACTGCCAAGTCCAGCGGATAATTTTAAAACCAAACTTAGAAGAAGAAGAAGAAGAACAAGAAGAAGAAGGCGCCGGCGGCGCGGAAGACGACGACCGCCGCAAGAACAGAAGAGACCCCGGAAGACCCCCGAAGGCGGATCGAGACCCCCAGACGACGGCGGCGGCGACGAAGAAGGTAGCCGGATTTCTCCGCTCGGTAAAAGAGCTTGGTAAATGGCGGAGGAGTCCGGCGAGAAGACCCCCAAGACGGAAGAAGACCCCGGAGCAGTGCAATAAAATATTTTTTCAAAAGTGTGTGTGTTTTTGTACTTTACATTTTACACCTTAGGTGAATGGGTAGGGGTACATCGTACCCCATACTCATTCACATAGGGTGGGGGGCCGGTATCTGGGGGCCCCCTTATTAAAGGGGGCTCCCAGATTCCGATAAGCCCCCCCGCCCGCAGACCCCGACAACCAACGGCCAGGGTTGTCGGGAAGAGGCCCTTGTCCTCATCAACATGGGGACAAGGTGCTTTGGGGTGGGGGGGGGCGCACGGCCCCCCTTTCCCCAGGGCACCCACCATGTTGAGGGCACGCGGCCTGGTACGGCTCAGGAGGGGGGGGCGCTCGTTCGTCCCCACCCCTTTCCTGGCCGGCCAGGCTGCGTGCTCGGATAAGGGTCTGACATGGATTTGGGGGGAACCCCCAAGCCGTTTTTCGGCGTAGGGAGTCCCTTTAAATCCATGCCAGGTTACGGAGCTAGCGCGGCGGCATTTACTGCCTACGCTAGCTACGTAACCTGAAGTTACGTGCTAAATGAACGGACTTGCCGATGAGCGGCAAGTCCGTTCATTTTCAAAAGTCCGGCAGACTAGCCTACTAACGGCGGGATTGTCCGCCGGACTGCCAAGTCCAGCGGATAATTTTAAAACCAAACTTAAAACTTTGGTCCGCCGGACTTTGGCGCCAAAAAGTCCGCCGACACCCACACACGAGGGGATTGTCCGCTGGACTTGAGTCCCTTCGTGTGTACTGTTGTGCTTTTTTAAGGAAAGTTTCCCGCACATTTTTATTAAGTAATTTTTAACGAAGATATTTTTAAGATACAAGATCAATCTATACGACACAGTCTATATATGCGAAACTTGTTCACGGAGACGGGTGATCATACTTAATAGTCACATTTATTGGTTGACAGAAAACAAATATTTACATGAAATTAAAATACAGATTGCATTACTTGAACATTTGACAATTGATGGAAATACCCTCAAAATGGGCGTAGTACCTTGGACACAATATCACCATGATAACTTCTTCAGTAGAATCAATAACCTTATACTTGACAATTTAACAGAATGTCTGTATTTCACACACCCAGCCGTTGCTATGCTGCAGGTAAGCAACGTTGAACAATGCGAAATACTTTAGACATTTGTTTGTCAATAAAAAGCAACTATGCAAAAAGTAATATATAATAAAAATTGAATATTAGAGAAAAATCTATGAAAAGGCGATTATTGATTCTGGAGAATGATTATCAATACTAGAATATTCAATACATCAATGGTTAAGAGAACATACAAGATAAAATCAACATGGCATATTTACCCATTCCAAAATGGCTACAAATCTGGATTTAAGATAGCTACCGGGTTCAGGAATCTCCTTGGAGGTTTAAAGTATGTTTCCAGGCATGGCTGTCCGTCTATCTGGGAAGATGTTTCTCTCCCAGTGTCCCTTCCCCAGGGTGGGTCCCTGAGCTCTCAGGTTCCCCTGAGCTGTCCCCTCCCACTATCTATCTAGCTTCTTAAATACCATCTCACACAATAAGATCATAAAATTTGTAATATGTTCAGCCCAAAAGATATGTGTCTCTTTCCTATTGGCCTAAATATTTTAAATGTAATTGCGCCTTCAACCACCAGGGGTCTCACATGTGTTTTGGGGCTGCTCTGTAAAGTAATATATTTTATTTTATACTGTATATTTTACTTTAGTGGAATTATCTATATCTTTAATATTTGGGAATTCTACTAACCCCATACTATCAAATACGCTTAGCATAATTATTGATCAATCACTTTGCATAAAAATGGTGATATATATGCATATCATTGTATATCTGTAAACATTTAGTCCATTTAAAAAGGACACAAGTTATATGTATATATATATATATATATATATATATTAATCAACATCACATACAGTTTTTATCTATCTGGATACCTGTATAATTTGGGTATCCAATCAATATTCGTTTATCTAGCATAGTTAAATTCTAATATATTCATAGCATAATCATATATATATCTTAATACTAATTTGTTCCTAAAACAATTCTATTAATAATCACCCTATATTTATTATGTTTTCTTTATAACCGATTTCATCAACTCATCAGATACTAACTCATAGTTTTCTTATTGTGATTTCCAGATATCACATATACTATGAATCGACTGGTAACGTCATGTTTTGAGATGAACTTTAGACATTCGGGTGAACAATCTCATGTTTATTCTCATTATTTGTCCTGTTGAAAAAACAAACCTCACTTGGTATCCTAGTCATTGTCTTATGAGAAGCGAGGACAATATAGACTCCTTGGTTTTATTTATCTCTCACTTTCTGAGCCCACATTGACACAATCCAGTTTATTTGCTCAACCTTCCCTTGAATCAAGGAACTTGTAGTTGTATTTACTATCACACATATAGGAACTTATTTCCTTTGTTTTCGAAATTGTCTCATTGTCCTACAGTTTCTGTCTAAATACAGGCTTGTAAAAACCCCTTGAATAGAATGGTTGTAGTAATTTAGAATACATGAGTTTCCTGTGTCTTAGAGGTTTTCGAAAGGTCAATTATGGCGACCTCACAGTTCACGTGTCTTTTTGAAATTATACATTTCTGTCATTGAATAGTAAATATATTTCTTCCTAAATTCATAACAGTACGCGGCATAAGTCTTATTTTCAGGGGATGTCTTATTTTTCCACCTGTGCCATTTTGATTCCCCCCCTTCTGATCCTCCTGTGCCATTTTGACCCCCCCTCAAATCCACCCTGTGTCATTTTAAGTGAGTCCCCCTTACCCCACCCCTGTGCCAGTGGACAGTGGATTATTTAGTCTCTCCCCTCCAATGTACCCGACTCCTGCCCTGTGCGACTCACTCACTGTCTAATTGTGAGTCAGCCAGACTCCGTCAGGGCAGAGCGAGCAGCAGGCGGCAGAAGGTGTCAGCTTGTCCTGGCGGCGGCACGGGCTCTCCGATGACGGGTGACGTCACTCGTCATCCAGAGAGCTTGCACTGCCTGAACAGCTCCGGCTGCTGTGCGGCCAATCAGTGAGCTGCGCGGCGGTGCCCGCCGCCATACGGTCCAGAGGAGTTGGACTCCTTACGGTACCGTAGCTTCGGGGGCCTTATATTCCGGGGTGGCCTTATTATTGGGGAGGCATAATAATCAGTGGAGGCCTTATTATCAGGGAGGCCTTATTATCGGGGGGATGCCTTATATTACTGCGAGAGGCAAAACTGGCGGTAGGTCTTTTTTTTAGATGATGAGCTGAATTACTGAAGCTGAAATATAGCGCCTCATCCCTTTAAGTAAAGTCAAAATTTTGTTGGATAAACCAAAGGTTGGGACTTTAAGGGCGCAATAGACAAATGATTAAATATAAAATATATTTATTGAAAAAATATCATAATATAACATTATTGACATCATATGTCTGTGACTCCTGAGGAAGCCCGAATTTGGGCGAAACATGTTGAGAAACACAAAACTTTGCCAATTCTCATCTCTATTCAGTGATGTATTGCTTTTAAATGTTGTCACAGACATATTGTCAGGGACCCAGCGCCGGACGAGCGGCCCGCTCTCCAGTGCGCAGGCGCGGCGGCCCGGCTCTCCGGCGCATGCGCACTCGCGGCTCGGCGGTCCGGCGCTCGCGCATGCGCACTGGCGCACAAACGAAGAGGTCTGGCTGTCCTCCTCCAACCTGAAACTACCTGTCCCCTCCCAGAAATTGGGGCCAAGGTTTATCGGCCCATTCAGGGTCAAAAGGATAGTGAACCCTGTGGCCTTTGAACTTGATTTACCTCCAAGTTATAGGATCCATCCTGTTTTTCATGCCTCCCTTTTGAAACCCACCACTCCCAGCCCTTTTCCTGGCAGAGAAGAACCACCTCCTTCTCCTGTTTTAGTCGAAGGCGAGAAGAAGTTTGAGGTGGAGGAAATCCTGAGTTGCAGAAAAAGGGGCAGGCAGCTTCAATACCTGATCAAGTGGAAGGGTTATCCTCCCGAGGACAATTCATGGGAACCCTCAAGGAACCTACACGCCCCACGTTTGATCCAGGCATTTCATCAGGCGCATCCTGAATTAATGGCCAGTTTGGGTGTCCAGAGGCCACCCCTCGGGGGGGGGCACTGTCAGGGACCCAGCGCCGGACGAGCGGCCCGCTCTCCAGTGCGCATGCGCGGCGGCCCGGCTCTCCGGCGCATGCGCACTCGCGGCTCGGCGGTCCGGCGCTCGCGCATGCGCACTGGCGCACATGGCGCGCAATTAGCGTCCACTGGGCGCCTATAAAAGCTGCCTGACGCACAGGCACTTTGCTGGTCTGTCTTTCCAGCTTAGTGCCTGTGTGTCTCCTGTGTAAAACCAGATCTGATCCTGCATCCTGACCCTTTGGCTTGTTTAAACGGACTGTTGCTGTCTTCTCCTGTGTTTGACCCCCTGGCTTGTTAACGGACTTTGCTGCCTGATCCTGTGTTTGACCCTCTGCTTGCCTCCACGGACTTTGCTGCCTGATCCTGTGTTTGACCCTCTGCTTGCCTCCACGGACTTTGCTGCCTGATCCTGTGTTTGACCCTCTGCTTGCCTCCACGGACTTACCATTATACCTGTGTTTGACCCCCGGCCTGCTCTCCGGACTTACATAGCTGCTGACTGCTCAGTGACCGGTATCAGTCCCTCAGCCAGGTGTTTGGGCTCCTGCCTCTCCTCCCTGCCATCTGCCGGTCTGCCCAGGCCAGGTCCTCATCTCTTCCGGGCATCCCACCAGTTCCACCTGCCGGAGGTAACCTGTGCCTCCTGGTGCCGTTTGTTCCCTGTCTCACCTCCAGGGGGCAGATTGCGCCGGGTCGCAAGGATGAACCGCTCTCAGCATCTCGGTCTCGGTAAGTACGTCTCTGATACATATGATGTCAATAATGTTATATTAGGATATTTTTTCAATAAATATATTTTATATTTAATCATTTGTCTATTGCGCCCTTAAAGTCCCAACCTTTGGATTATCCAACAAAATTTTGGCGGTAGGTCTTATTTTCGTAGGATGTCTTACTTTCGGGGAAAGTCGGTAGTTGTGGCCATCTTGAGAAATGGCCTGTTTCACATAAGCATCAGCTATAAGAGCTATAAGAGCAGTGTGAACAGCAAACTTTGACAAAGTATTTGCAGAATACACAGGTCACCTAATCTGACGAAACAGGCAGGAGGGTGTGCTTAGCTGGGAAAGCCCCTCCTCCTCTCCCCCCAAAACATGCCCGTGAAGACGTCTGGGATGTATGGCATCACTTAGCCTAGGCCAGAAACCAGGAAGCAACAAGTTTTTAGTTTTGGATAGTAGGGAATGTTTGGACCCCCCCCCCCCCCCCCCCCCTAGATTTTATTTCTGTCTAGATTAGCCCTGGTGACCATTGTCTCCAGTACAAAAAATTATGGAAAATCCAAAATTCTACTGTTGTCACAGAGCAGGATGTAGGGGGGGGAGGGAGTCTTCCAATAGGGACACCTGTTTCTGTGACAGCCGCCTAACAGGGAAATTACTCTAGTTTTTCAATAACTTCCTGTTACATCTCTTGTACAGGAAGTAAAGGTAGATTCCCCCATCAAACAGCAAAATATAAACTGACAGGAATTGTAACACTCCTCTACTGCCTCCAAAACAAATGCAAAAAATAAAAGTTGATACACTTTAATAACAAATAAAATCATTAAAATCACTTTAATAAGTCACTAAAATCTCCAATAAATTTTAACATGTTAATGTTTATCAAGGTGCAACATACAGATGTTTCATAATCATTATTTTTTTTTTTTTTATTATCACATACTTCTCTATAAAAATAAAGAATTTCAGACCTTGGATTATTCTTTTTAAATCTAAAGCCTCATATACACGATCAGATTTTCGGACGACCGTTCGTCCGTTTTTTGTGGCATGCTAGTCTCATGTTCAAAAGTGAAGAGGTTACTCACCATACGAAAGTTTTCGGATGACAGAATACAACTTCAGAAGTGACATCATGTGTTAAATAGTTTTTGTATGTATTCTTTCTTTTCTGAGCATTTATTAAACGAAAATCAGACGTGGAGTTCATGTATGACAAACATGTTATGGTCTGCACAACCAGCTTTTGTCTGACGAAAAACGGAACCGGCTTTTGAAAGCACCGTACTAACGATCCGAAAATCAGCAGATCGTTCATCGGATGGAATTTTACTTCCGACTTTCGGATTGTGTGTTAGGGGTCTTTAGGCTCGGTTCACACTGCCACAACTTGTCATGCGACTTTAGAGTTCAAAGTTGCAACTTAAAAAAAGGTTCCTGCACTACTTTGGGGCGACTTCATCACCACTTGCATTGACTTCTGTTAATGAAGTCGCAAGCAAGCCGCAATGACGTGGCGTGGCAAAGTCGCACGACTTTACGGGAGTGAACCCAGTCTAAATCTATGATGGAATGTTCACATAAATCATGGCATGGTGGGAATATTAGCTTTGGCAAACTTGTGATGGATTATAGAATAGTCCCCAAAAAAGCAGAACTAAATACCCATAAAAACATAAAATTAAAAAAAAAAGTGTGAGGCGAGGAGAGACGATAAACGGCACTTCTGTATTTACATGTGATTGGCTGTGATTGGACACAGCCGATCACATTGGTAAAGAGCCACATCATCGGCTCTTTACTGAAATCAGGTTCAAACCGTGTCCTAGGGACATGGTGTGTCCGCGATCGCCTCGCTGCGCCCCAGAACTAGAGGGCATCCCGCCCACCGTCATTTTACTATACGACGGGCGGAAGGTAGTTAAACTCACTTCCTCTGAGCTCACACTCTTCTAGACCTACCTCAGCCAATGATTGGCCAGTAAAAGGAGATGCAGAACAGCGATGAGCTCATCACTCTGTCACTCTGCTTTCTCTTCCTACCAGCATGCAACTTGTGAGAACATGAACTGATTGGCTCTTTGTGCTGCTCTCTCCTCTCACACTCGGGCCCTGCTGTACAGGAACTGTAGGTGGCTGATCTCCAGTCATATTTTAGGTACATATACTGCTTGTCTTTAAAATAATACATTTATTATGTATTAATTATTCCAAAGCAACATTCATTTGTGTCTTTTATATATTCCTGGAGTTTGGCTTTAAAAAATCTTGGAGGCCAAATGAAAGGCTTCCTCTTAAAAAAAAAAGCAGAGGAAGTGTACATACAGGATTATACTGGAAACAAGCTGATCAGATTGAGCCTTTCTGTCCCTTTCTCTATCTTCATAATCACGTGTAATGGTATATGCAGCGAGGTTCATTGTAACATGAAGATCTAACACTAGGATGTTTTTCTTTCAGGGAGTAGAGTGGACAACAAAATAATCCCACAGCTTCCACCAGAACAGCTGAGGATTAGAGAAGGGGCTCTGGGGACCCCCGCAGATCCAGGCATAAGAGAAGACACAGCCAATACTAGATAAGACTATTAAGAAGAGGCGTGCCACCACAGAACAGGAGACAAAGGCCACTTCTGGAGTGGCTATGGATCCTTCCTCCGGCACTAAGAAGAAGGGAGAGAAGATCAGCCAAATGAAGGCACCGACAGGAACTTCAGACAGGTAACACAGAGGTGCTCATGGGGTTTAAAGTTAGCGTGAACATGTCTTTAGATTAATTCTATGGTGCTATTTTAAAATTTTAAAGTGCTCTATGCATTGAATGTACAACTCAGAGACAACTTGGATTGGGCTAGGACTAGTGGCCTTCACATCTTGTCAGAATTGGCCAAGCACCTGAAGAAACAGGCATCATGCAAGCCAGGCAGTGCTACGGCTGGTTTCATGCATTTAAGGAGAAACATTGAAGTGCATTCAAAGGCATTTCTTTTATTTTGGGAAGATTTAGGAAGAGTTAGAACCCCAGTTAGGTGAGGCTTAATCTAAAATGTGGGAGTTGAAGGGAATCCCACCAATAGGGACACTTGTTCAGATGACAATTGTCTAACAGAAAAGAGATTGATTGCTTTTCCCTGGGGTGGCAATCAAAACACCCTAGATAAAAAGTGCCACATCCTAATAATTATAAATTGAGGGATAGAGAGAAATGGACTTTGGAGGCACATATAAAATATTATAATTTTTTTTAAATAGTTCACATATATTAACTACATATACAATGCACATTGAATAAAACACATTCATTCGAAAAATAAGAGGAAAAAAGACCTATAAAGGGGGTGCCACTTATGTGCGTCCTGTGGGGCTTGTGTTGCTAACCGTCAATAAGGCCTCCACTGGCATGTGGCATTCATTAATAGGCTGTTCATAGGTCCTTGAAGATTTTAAAATTTGCTCGACATGTTTCGCAATTTAAAAATATCGCTTCTTCGGGAGCTTCTGTATCACACTTGGTGTTTGGAGAATCTCAATTTCAACCTCACTTGTGGAACACTGCTGCAGACCAACATATTTTATATGTGCCTCCAAAGTCCATTTCTCTCTATCCCTCAATTTGACAATTGTCTAACAGCTAAATTTAAGATATACTTTCAAGACAAATAATTTCCTTAAAATATCCTATTTCTCGAAGTTTTGGGTATAAAGTTTTATCTTCTTTTTTTCTGTGAAAGAAAAAAAAACCTGCAGCAGGTCCCATTAAGGCACTCTTGTTATTGGAGCATTCCCTCTTATTATGTAGCACCTTTCTAGGTAGGTGCTGGCTTAGGTAAATGTAGTTACTGGCTCACTGTAATCAGTTGAGCTGCATGTGATTGTTTTAGACTGGTCTGCGTTTCACTGGCTGCAAGGTTGGCTGCTTCTTCCTCTCTGTCTGGAAAGGTTCTGGAAGATAGTGGCTGGGGGAGTCAAATTAGCAGCTGAATATTTATGCAGCCCTTGCCAATCCCTGGGGACAGGTGCCCAGATGGTGGCTGGGAGAGTGTATAAATACTCTAACACTTGGAACATAGAGAGGCCCTTGTCCTAGAAGAGGAGATCTCAGCCTGGAGAGCTACTGTCCTCCTGGGTAGGCTTACCGTGTGTCTGCTGTTCATCGAGGTCCCAGCTAGACCGGTCTATTCTGCTAGAAGTTGCTGGAGCTGACTGAGAGACTGTTGTCTGGGGATCTGGTCTGGTATCACTGGAAAGGCATCTGTAAATGCACACCAGAGTTAGAGATCCCTGAGACTGTGCTCAGGTGCTAGAGTCAGCATCGCACAAAGGGGATATTGTGCCTGGTGTAGCTCGGCCCACTAATTGCTTGTGCAAGGATTTTGCTCAGAATGTTGGGAGGAAGATTTGTGTCCTGGTAAAGTTACTGGAGTATCCCAGTTACCCTGCTTTGCAGAACATTCACGTTCTGCAAAAAAAGCATCAGAAAAGCTTACCCCTAGACTGTTCATTGAGCCAAAGGAGTGACTGTGACTGTGTGTTCGGCTGCGGGTGCATCTATGAGTTAGGACCCAAGGACCTTTAAACTGCGGGCTCCTACAGGAGTGACCGATACACTTATATGCCCTTCAGTCCCACATTTTTGGCACCAGGGAGACGTGAAAATGAGGAATTCTCAGTCCCTTGGTACAGTAACTCCACCAGCATCAGGAGGCTCTGGTGGAGTTGTAGTCTAGAAGAGATTTTAAGACCAGGTGAGCAGAGAGCTATTATTCCAGGAAGATAGAAGCACATATCTTCCAATATGGAGCTGCAGTCTGACAAAAGGTGGGGGCTACTTTTTTTTCTGCAGCATGGCGCAGGGGAAGAATTTTTCATAGTTCGTGTACTGTTATGGATGTTTTGTGTGAAATTGAAAATTCATTGTTGCAATTCTTTTTTAAAAATGTATCTCTAGTCACATGACACAGGAAAAGTTGAACCCGTTTCAGGAAATGAGTGGTAAACTTTCAAAATTGAGTAGAAATCCCTCTTTAGACAGCTGTTTCTGGAACAGGTGTCCGTTTTCTATTGATGGCCTTAAAGCTGAACTCCAGGATAAGCAAATATTGTCTCTAGACAAGAGGGATGTGTTTTCTTACTTGGATCTTGGTGTGCTTTGTGTATTTCTTCCAGATCTGTTCTGTATTCTAGTGTGAGACTGTAGGAGCTTTCTGTAATAAAGACTGGCCACTGCGGCTCATTCTTGTACTGGGTGACTGGTCTTGTCCCCGCCACCTCCTGACGTTTTTTGCAGGCAGCCTGTAGTGGATGAAGCCTGCTGGGTCCCTCCCACAGCCGGCCTCCCTGCATTGATTATTGTGCAGCGCATTGTTGATGTCACTGCTAACGTCAAGGTAATAACCGGGGTTGCAAGGGCATTTGGTGCAATGCTAAGTGGGTTTATATTCTTTGTGGCTATTCAGGAATATATTTAGATTAAAATGTTCATGTCTGGGGTCATTAGTGTGTGCACCCCAAAGCTCAAAGCCTTTCTCTGGGCAAGTCTCCACCCCCCAGCCCCACTCTTCCTTAGGGGAAAGAAGTAAAGCAGCACCAAATAACGGGTGTTGAAAAGGCTCAGAATTGTGTATCAAACAAGGCATAAGCTTTACAAATGTGTGACACAGATTACAGGACTCAGGAATGCTTAGGAAACATGTTGCATCCCACCCTCCACAGCTCACCTCTTCTTCACCCATCCACAGTTCACCTATGGATCCCACTATCCACCACTCACCTATTCACCCTTGTCCACAGCTCACCTATGGATCCCACTATCCACCACTCACCTATTCACCCTTGTCCACAGCTCACCTATGGATCCCACCATCCACAGCTCACCTCTTCTTCCCCCGTCCACAGCTCACCTATGGATCCCACCATCCACAGCTCACCTCTTCTTCCCCCGTCCACAGCTCACCTCTTCTTCACCCATCCACAGTTCACCTATGGATCCCACTATCCACAACTCACCTATTCACCCTTGTCCACAGCTCACCTATGGATCCCACCATCCACAGCTCACCTCTTCTTCCCCCGTCCACAGCTCACCTATGGATCCCACCATCCACAGCTCACCTCTTCTTCCCCCGTCCACAGCTCACCTATGGATCCCACCATCCACAGCTCACCTCTTCTTCCCCCCGTCCACAGCTCACCTATGGATCCCACTATATCCACAGCTCACCTCTTCTTCCCCTGTCCACAGCTCACCTATGGCTCCCACCATCCACAGCTCACCTCTTCTTCCCCCGTCCACAGCTCACCTATGGATCCCACTATTCACAGCTCACCTCTTCTTCCCCTGTCCACGGCTCACCTATGGATCCCACCATCCACAGCTCACCTCTTCTTCCCCCGTCCACAGCTCACCTATGGATCCCACCATCCACAGCTCACCTATGGATCCCACTATTCACAGCTCACCTCTTCTTCCCCTGTCCACGGCTCACCTATGGATCCCACCATCCACAGCTCACCTCTACTTTCCCCGTCCACAGCTCACCTCTACTTCCCCCGTCCACAGCTCACCTCTACTTCCCCCGTCCACAGCTCACCTCTTCTTCCCCTGCCCACAGCTCACCTATGGATCCCACCATCCACAGCTCACCTATGGATCCCACTATTCACAGCTCACCTCTACTTCCCCCGTCCACAGCTCACCTCTACTTCCCCCGTCCACAGCTCACCTCTTCTTCCCCTGCCCACAGCTCACCTATGTATCCCACCATCCACAGCTCACCTCTTCTTCCCCCGTCCACAGCTCACCTATGGATCCCACCATCCACAGCTCACCTCTACTTCCCTCGTCCACAGCTCACCTCTTCTTCCCCTGTCCACAGCTCACCTATGGGGACACTAGTTCTGGGGCCTGGGGGGAGGGGGCAATGGATTCCCTTAATTTGCATAGATTTCCTCTCACTTCCTGTTTGGCTATGGGGCAGGAAGTGAAGGGAAATCTCTGCAATGGAACAGGGATGGTAAAAAATAAACTGACAGGGGTTATAACCCTCCCTTACTCTTTCCAAAATGAAAAAAAAAAAGTGTTGCCTATAGTTCTACTTTAACTGGTTCCTGACCGCTGCACGACAATGTAGGTTGACAGGTATGTCCCTTTGAATTTGCCGTTGTGCCATCGCGTGCACGCAGCCAGCTCCGTGAGTAGGATCGCGGGTCCCGCGGACTCGATGTTCGCGGGGATACCCGCGATCATCTCACAGAGAGGAAGAACAGGGAAATGCTGATGTAAACAAGCATCTCCCCGTTCTGCCTAGTGACACTGATCACAGCTCCCTGTAATCGGGAGCGGTGATCAGTGATGTGTCACACACAGCCCCTCCCCCCACAGTTAGAATCACTCCCTAGGACACACTTAACCCCTACAGAGCCACCTAGTGTTAACCCCTTCACTGGCAGTCACATTTACACAGTAATCAATGCAATTATAATCGCACTGATCGCTGTATAAATGTGAATGGTCCCAAAAATGTGTCACAATTGTCCGATCTGTCCGCCATAATGTCGCAGTCACGATAAAAAAAAAATTGCAGATCGCCGCCATTACTAGTAAAAAAAAAAAAAAATTATTAATAAAAATACCATAAATCTAACCCCTATTTTCTAGACGCTATAACTTTTGTGCAAACCAATCAATATACGCTTATTGCGATTTTTTTTTTTTTTACCAAAAATATGTAGAAGAATACGTATCGGCCTAAACTGAGAAAAAAAAAAACGTTTTTTTTAGATATTTTTTGGGGATATTTGTTATAGCAAAAGGTAAAAAATCCCACCAAAAGAAAGCTCTATTTGTGGGAAAATAAGGACGTCAGTTTTGTTTGGGAGCCACGTCGCACGACCGCGCTATTGTCAGTTAAAGCGACGCAGTGCCGAATCGCAAAAAGTGCTCTGGTCTTTGGCCAGCCAAATGGTCCAGGGCTTAAGTGGTTAAGTACAAATTTCTGATAAATTTATGGAGAGGACTAAGAAGATATAGCCATGCCAATGGTGCAGCAGAAAACACATAGCACAGTGAGGAAGGTTTGTGATCCAGGATGAGATGACAGTCAAAATTAGAAGCGCCCCCCCCCCTCTCTGAGGAATGCCAGCCACCCGCATACCGGAAGCAGTAAGGCCGCTTTATGGGGCGCTAGACTAATTTGCCTCTCAGCCCAGTCCGCCTCATAAGACTGGTGCTACACTAACAGTGTAGGGCAAGCTGGCGGGTACTCTTTCCGTGCTGCTCCCCTGCAAAGTGCTGCCCTAGGCCTGGGCCTTGATACAGCGTTACCCCCAGGCCTGTAAATTCAGGTACACTGGCAGTGTGGGATTTTGACTCAGGTGAGTCTTCCGGGGGACAGTGCGGACTTATAGTGTCCTGAAGTTTGGTGCTCAGCTCAATAGCATAGTGGTCTGTGCTCCTACCTTGAAAGTAGAGCAGAGGAAGTGGCAGCCATGATTTTGGTAGCAAACATGGACCTAGTGGTCGGGGCTACAAGCTCCATGCACTGTTCCAGGGGAGGCGTCCGATCCACAGTGCCAGACTGGGATCCTCACTGCTCGATGTTTCAGGACTACAGAGAAGATGGTGGAAGCCATTTTGTCCTGCACTGGTAAGTCACCAGGGAGGAGACTGTAAGCAGGGAAGCAGGTCTGGGACATCTGCAGACTCTGGCCCTACGGTAAGAAAGAGGCAAATGGGGGTTCCTCTTTTCTTGCTCCCTGGTGAAGGGGGCACCAGGGGTGTTGAGATGATTCTCTGTACTATCCACAGACTGACAGGGCTGGTCTGAGGAGTCTGGCTGTGTGTATCCCCTTTTTTCTTCTCTTAGTGGTAGTGCTTCATTTGGGTCCCCCTAGGTGGATGGGTGCTGGTCATAGGGTGATCGTCTGCACCTTGTCTCTCTTTGCAAAAGTTCATTCCACCTTGTGTCCTCTCCCTCTAGGTCAGAGGATGTGAGCAAAAGGGGAACCACCTAAGGTTAACAGCATTTCTTGGTTTGCGCTGACAGGGAAAGCCGATCGGCGGCTCTCCCTGTCAGAGGGGGGTCTGTGCTGAAAATCGGCACAGCCCCCTCAGATGTGTCACAACACCTTCAGTGCCCCATAAAAACACAACTCACAGTGCCCATCAAGGTGCCAATCAGTGCCTATATCAGTACTAATCAGTGCCCACCACATTGCCAGTCAGTGCCCATCTCTGTGCCCAGCAGTAGAACCTGTCAGTACCTCAACATCAGTGCTGCCCATCAGTACCACCTGTCAGTGCCAATCACTACCGCCTATCTGCCAATCAGTGCTACCTGTCAGTGCCCATCACAGCTGCCCTCCCTAGCTCACATTCACTTGTACATTTTTCTTGATATACAGGCATACCCCCCCCCCCCCACCTTCCACACCCCCCCCCCCGAGCACCCCCCCCCCCCCCATTTTTTTTACCCTCTCTATCCCTGGGAATGGCTTCCAGTCAATTGTGAGAGTTGTCGAACCAAGTCTCTGAAATTCCCACAAAATCTATATCCTCCTCATACAACAGTATCTCTAGTCCTCCCATCTTGTCTGGCGGATCGGATATGATTGGATGAAAACGGACAGGCAGTCCGTTTTCACTCGATCTCCCCATAGAGGAGAGCAGGACTGTGACCGTCTCCGCTCTACTCAGTAAGCGGAGATGGACCTGTCACTCGCCTGCTCAGCGAGGATCAGCGGAGCGATTCCCCCCCTCCCCCGCTGAGCAAGCGGAGTCCGTCAGATAGAGGCACCCATGTGAAAGGGGCCTAAAGGTGAAGCAGCAGCCCGATGAGCTCTTCACTCTGTCACTCACTATGCACTCTCCTATCAGCATGCTCCATGCACTGCATTTAAAAAAATACATATAAGGATGTAGTAATGATTACAGAGCTAAATCAATGTGTGTCTTTTATATCTGCTTCCTCAGCTTGAAGGCTTATTTAAGTGCAATAAATTAGTTGGCACCAAAATTACAAACCGACAGGTCCCAGTTTTATTGTAACCAAATCTTCTAGATCTCACATACCGGGTTATCTTCCTGAGCACCCCGAGATGCTGTATGCAGATACTCATTTCCATCTCAGTATCTTTTTCCATGGCATGTACGTCTGCAGTGAGACCCTCTCTTTTGGTCAGAGAGACTCAGAGCTTTGCACCTAAGGATGAGTTGCGGCAGAGCTCCAACTTTGTAGCTGGGGGATGCCAATTGCAAACGGAGAGACCCAGAGTTCAGGAGCTCCCAGGGTGCTAAGGAAAACACAAAATGTACAATCACTTAGCTCAGCTTGAAAACTTCTAAATATAGATTTATTTTAACTGAAAGAATTTTTATTACTGTTCTTGGATAAATGTGTAATGGCTTCAAATGATTATCAGGACAGAAGATATTTTTTATACATAGGGGCACAGTAGGGAGAAATCATTTTCAGCACACACCTGACTTCCTTTCCAGTAATCCCAGTAAAACTAAAAAACAGTTTTCCCCCGTGTTGTACCTCTTTGCATGCATGCACTCCAGAAAATGGCTGCATGCCATTTCTTAGGGTGGGTTTCCTTATAAGTGAACTATGATTAAATAATGTGTATTGAAACGGCCACCTATAATCTCCATGTACTGTAGAAGGCCATCTTACAGGGTGACAGGGACAGAGCGTTGTCTCCCTATAAAAGGAAATATCTGCACAAGCATCTTCATGGCTTGATCACCAGGTATTATTTTAATGAAAGCTACAGATTTAAAAATATTTTTAAAAATTATTTTGAAATAACTGGTTAACGTTTATGTGATTTTAGTGATTTGGATTTTAATAAGATTTTAATAAGAGGTTTTCTAGTGAAACGGATCAATAAATTGCTAATACTCAGCTGTGGTACAGCTAGAAAACCAATCAGTTCTGTGTAATCCACTGCAGCTAAATTCTAGAGAGCTAGTAGGCATAAGCTGTCATGGCGTACCCTAAAAAAACTTGACCACTCTGGGAGGTGCTGCACTTCCAGATTTTAGCATATATTATTTGGCTCCGCAATTGTCCCACTTGTACCATATTGATAAATCTAATCGGCTGTTTTGTGGACCGTCTACAAATGCTTTCCCCCACCTGTTCTGTGACATACTTGGAGGGATTCGGGATCCTATGTAGTTGATGCACGCGTTAGCCTCCTCTATCATTATCAACTGATTTGGGACCTAGCTAGTAAAACTCTCTAAAAATTCATAGTTTTTCTCCTCTATGGTACAACAAATATCTACCAGAGCTACTGACGGTGCCTGATTCTGTGCCTTGGGCTTCCAGATGTATATATAGTTTTTTGCATGTAATCGATAGTGGAGGGATTAAATTGTTGTAAGCACTAAAGGATGAATTTGCACTTCAAAACTTTTATGCTATTCCGTTATATCCCGTTACGCCATGCCCTGCGAGCCCAGTTTCCGGACATGTATATCCAATCTACCACTCCCATACCTATACTGGAGGGTCACTGAGACGGAACCATCCAGCACCCAGCTTGGGTGTCTCTGTCAAGATATAGCTTCCTCCAGTCTGGACCCAGGAACAGGGTATTATAGCTGAGCACCCAAGACTAAACAACACTAGCTTAGACTGGAACTCACTTTATTGAAAACTCGCACAGAATTTTGGAGATCGGGTAGAACCTCATTATTTTCAGGTAGAACCTCATTATTTTACCCTAACAATGCAAACTGAAGCAAGGCCACTCCAAGGGTCCCCCAGGCACACACCTCCCAAAGCGTAGTGTTCCCTCAAATGCCAGGGCCCTTAGTAGGCAAGAGGCTACCCTGCAGTGCGCTCTAAAAGCCCCTGTCCCGGTTGGGTCTGTCATAGAGATAATTCGCAAAAATGTACTTCCCTATTTTACAATATACTATTTACACTACTGAACTCCAAAATTGCCTGCTCCCCCAAACCCAATTGGGATCCAGATGCAGATGGTCTAGATCAGGGGTGTCAAACTCAATTTCATTGTGGGACGCATCAGCATTATGATTGCCCTCAAAAGGTTAGATGTCCAGCGCATCCTCTCCCCTTACATTAGATGTCAAGAGCCACCCCACCATCAGAAGTTCAGTCCCCCACTCTCCCTTACATGACAGTGCACCCACCTTTCCTTATGCTGCTGCTGGGAAGAAGCTGGATGCATTGCTTGAAAGCAGAAAGTAAGGGTCTGGAGGAGGACCAGAGCTGCTGCAGCTGCAGGAGTGGTGCGTGGGCCACATGAAATGGCCTAGAGGGCCGAATTCGGCCCGCAAGCCTTGTGTTTGACAGCTGTGGTTTAGATGATGAGGAACAAAGCGAAGTGCTAGATAACTGTAATTTGGTATCCCCTAAGTCAGGGGTAGGCAACCCAGGGCCCTCCAGCTGTTGCAGAACTGCAAGTCCCATCATGCCTCTGGGAGTAATTGTAACTGCCAGCCTTGCAATGCATCATGGGAAATGTAGTTCCACAACAGCTGGAGGGCCCCAGGTTGCCTACCCATGCCCTAAGTAATCCAACCACCTTACACAACTATATATGCGTAGGGTGTATATGCCTTCAATAGGAATAGCGAAATTCTGCCCTTTGCATAGTCCACTATGTCCAAAGTGTTTAATTGCATCCTGTACATTTAGCTACCTTTTATGGGCCTGCCCTAAGATTCAGGGCTTTTGTTTTCAGGTAGTGCGATTCCTACATGACAAAATGGGATCACCACAATCCCTCAACCTTAATCAATGTATGCTAGGACTTTACACTGATTTTGACATTGATACGTTTATGACCACATTTATGCACAAGACCTTATTTGCAGCTAGAAAGCTTTATAGTTCATAAAGTTTTTTTTTTTCTTGGATAAAAAAACACTACTGGTTACATACAGCTCAAAAGAACATAGCCACATAAATTGTACATTATACAAAAATAAACATGATTTGTGCCAACAGTGCCCACCAAATGTATACATCAAAAAGCAGTCAACACGAGCATAAGACAACTGCCATAGCGAAAATACTGGACCTTGTTAACACCACACCCAAAGTTCAAATTATACAATCAGCCGGCATTAAGTCCCAGAAGCCTATCCATGGTCAGATCCGCTGGGGCAAGCCCAGGACCCCAGGTTTCCAAGCAGAACATTGCCCAAAGCATCACACTGCCTCTGCCCGACTTGCCTTCTTATACCGCATCCTGGTGCCATCTCTTCCCCAGATAAGTGATGCACATGCACCCAGCCATCCACATGATGTAAAAGAAAGTGTGATTCATCAGACCAGGCCACCTTCTTCCATTGCTTTGTGGCCCAGTTCTGATGTTCATGTGACCATTGTAGAAGCTTTTGGCTGTGGATATGGTTCCATCTTCAATTAAGACTCTAGTATACTGATATAATAATTTTGCAATCAATATTGGGAATCTTGTACTACTGTAGTTCACTCAGTAAAAAACACTTTGAGGCTAGTTTATATTGAAGAACAAATGCTGCTATTGACTGTTATATTCCATTGGGTTGCGCCTTCATTTTACGGCACATTCATAATATACGGGTCATGGTGTGTGGCGTGCATTGCCCCAACGAGTTACCTTTGCTTAAAATGTATCAGGGCTGGGCTCAGCCCTTCCTTCTCTGAGCTGGCTGCTGAGCTGTCCGCTAATTGCCAGCTCCTATCTCTCCACAGTTACTCAGCTGCTGATGATATCCTGCTCATCAGTCCTGCCTACTTAAGCCGTCCAGTCAAGAGGATCTCTGCCTTAGCCTTGGTCAACATCACAGATACATTCTCCTGCGTTCCTGTTTAATGACTTGCTTTGCTGACATCCCTTCTGGCTCCAGATCCAGCTTGCTGATCCACTACATTGATCCCTGACTTCTGGCTTGGCTGACTATCCGTTCCGGTTACTGAACTTTGGCTATGTTTTGACTACGTTTGTTCTTTTTACTTTTATTATTAAATAAGTGTGATTTAACTGTACTTCTGTCTCGGTCTGATTTCATGGTTTCTGACAAAATGGCAGAAATAGCTCAGTGATTGGAGAAAGAGCTCTGTAATTGAAGTAAAGTTAGTCATGTAACTTTGATGGGTCACATAAACTGACTTTCCTCCTGGTTTATTTTATCTTCATTTACTTTCTATTGTGCTCCATTGGCTTCATAAAGAAAATGTTTTGTTTTTTAAAGCAGCATTACGGCTATTGTACAGCCATACCTCTGCTTTGTAACTGCACCCCTGGAGTTCGTTAAAATTGGGCATTGACACGTCTTCACCTTCTTTTAGGTCAGGAAAAAAAGCCAGTAAAAACAATGAAGGAAAAGTCAAATCACGTTCCTCTGAATTACATCGTCCCAAGATAAATCTGAAACTGGGGACCTGCAAAGAGGAAGTGGAGACAGAAATGGACAAAGCACCACTAGACTCTGGAACTCTGAATATATCAGCACCAAGCCCTGGAGTCAAGTTTGGTGTCCCACCAAGCCCTGGGGTGTTTGACCTACAGAGCCCTGTTGTCATCATTGGTGAAGATGTCTTCCAGATTATAGGTGGGTAAAGGCACGTCCGGCGAAATGGCACATAAACAGCTGAAATACATATACAGGAGCTGTTTTGGTTGAGCAAGATCAATCCATTAATAATCCATCTGGGGCTTCTGGCAGTCTCATGTTTCGAGCAGTGGGTGACATGTTTCATCAGTTACCAGTGAAAGCATGTGGCAAAAGGTAGACACTAGGCAGGCTTAGAAAATAAAGTCTCAGTTCTCAAGGTAAGGCAACTATTGGGCGACACTGATGAAAAGGTTTTACAGACAGGCATATAGCTCACTTTACCATACCCTAACATAGGTTATTTTTTTATGGCGTCATGTCCAGACAGGGGTTCAGCAACAATGAACCATGTTACCACATTTGTACAGTGTGCTTCAACGCAATGTCCCTTAAAGGCATCAAACTGATAGTACATGTAAAGTAACCCCAGGGGCCTACACGGGCGGTCGTCTCTGTACCCTGTGTTTTTCAAATTAAGGTCAAGTAGAGAGAAGAGAATGAATAAGAAGGGGGGAAGTGGGGTAAGGAGAAGGGAAAGGATCAACATCCATCTCTCCCGGTACGGCAAACCAGCAAGGCAACCTCCAACTGCCACAGGATGTCAATTCAGCCCAACAGGGATGGATACTCAGCAGGGAAAGTAATGTTGTGCCAGTGGAACCACTTTTTGAGGATTTTTTTTTCTACGGCCCCTCTTGATGGCCACTAGATGCTCCATTTCATTAACCCTAATATAGGTTATGTCAAGGATCAGCCTCAGAGACCAGAAGCTACAACAGTAGATAGACTCCTATCGACCAACAGGATAAGTAAACAAGCAGGTCATTCTGACAGATGACACAGGCTGCTCACCCAAGGTGCAGGGTCTAAGCACTAACTGGTATTCACCAGAGCTCCTGATGGTGGAGATGAGTTTTGCTGCATGTTAGTATCAGGTCATGATCCTCAGGATTGCCCCACCAGTAGAGAAGTAAGCCAGGGTTCAGTAGCAGATATAGCAGGTAGGGTGGCGTTGTCAGTAAACCAGGCCAAAGGTCGGTAATGAGTGGTTGTAGGTTGGGATCAAGGGGAAGCGTAGTTGAAGAACAAGCCAGTGGTGAACAATGAGTGGTAGTGGAGATAAGGACAGCTGCAGGTACACAAAGGAGCAAGATATCAGCTGGAGAGAGCACAATAATCTGGCAAACAGGAAGTGCAAAGTCATGGCTTAAATGCGGAAGTTCATGAGAGGAGCAAAACTTTCAAGGTTTTTTCATTAGCTTACTCATTTCTTGAGATAGCCCTGACCCATAAACATCCAGAACCTGATCCTGTCGGGTAGTATATTTAATCCTGTGGGTGTTTACTATCTGCATTAAGATCACATGCGTCTTATTTTTCAACAGATGACTGTCCCCCTCCCCCAGCCCCTTTTGCTCATCGCTTTGTGTCTCTTCGGACCGAAAGCGTGACAGATCGGTATGACCTAAACATGGATGACATTCTTGGCGGGTAAGAGAGTATGTAGTTATACTAGTGTGTTTTGGAGGCTGAGTTGGAAACTTTATATATATATATATATATATATATATATATATATATATATATATATATAAAATGTTTCAAGAAAAGAACCTTTTGAAATTTGGACAGCATTATCATTGGGACAAAAAGTGGGATGAGTAAAGCTAGTTATAAAAAAAACTTGACAAAAGGTCTAAACCTTCTCCACGTTTTACAAAACTAAACTAGTTCCAGAGCTAAGATCAGGGCCGGGACAAGGGGTGGGCAGGAGGGGCGGCTGCCCCTGGCGCAATGGTTTATTGCAGGGTTGGGGGGGCACCCTGACCCTAACCCTTAGGAAAAGGGGGGCGCAGTTTGGCATCTTTGCCCTGGGCGCTGGGTGACCTTGTCCCGTCACTGGCTAAGATGATATGGTGGTAAAAGTCAGGTGCTGTCCTCTCTTACTAATCTTGCATCACGTTCCAGCTCAGGTCGAACACCATAGTGGTCTGAAGATCTGAATTTTAGATGTCCAACCTTTGATGTAAATTGCAAATTAGTGGGCAGCCCATTTCAAGTTTAGGTGAAATGGTGCCTTCTCCAAAGTAGCTCAGGAACTTCAGGATCTTGTTCACAAGCAGTAAAAAGGGGGCTGCAAGACAAGGAAATTCCATTAGAGGCACATACATTCTCCTAAGCTTCCGATGGAGCATATGGGACCTTGCTGTCCATGATAGAATTAGTTATTTTTAAAAAAAAAAAAAACCTTCAGATTAGAACCACAGTTAGTTGATATGACTCAAACCTTTTACGTGGTGAGAGAGACCAATTCTGGAGCTTTTTCAGACACATCCAGGTTGAGGGAGATCTTAGAGGAATATATTTCCCAGCTGGTCTGGAAACACCTTGGAATGAATACCCCAAGAACAGCTGCAGTTTCTAGCCAGGCAAAAGTATGTCTGGATTGACCTGCTTCCCCTGCAGTCCCTAGGCTACAACCACACCTCTGTGTTTTTGTGCAATGGAGGAATGTTGCATAAACAACAAAATGCTACTTGTTTCATATTTATTGTCAGCAAAATGCATCTTTTGGTAATGTGAAAAACACACAAGTGTGAATGTAGACCAATAGGACCAGATAATAAAAGATGAGAATTAACATGTACAATTTGCTACTGATGACAACAGAACATGGCAGCCAATAAGACGTTGCAGGATCCATTGATTCAATTGGTAGTTGATTCTTATGTGGCAAATACTGTTATGTGAAATACATCAGGGTTTTGGAAGCACCTAAGCAGAAGTACAGAGGTTGTTACTGGTACAGGATGTGTCACATATGTCATGTTGTTTATTCTGCATTTAGGGGCCGTTTTGGAGAGGTCCACGTCTGCACAGAGAAGGCAACCGGTATGCAACTTGTAGCTAAAGTTCTGAAAGGCCAGAATGAACAAGACAGGGTAATTGTGGGAGGCCCAAAATGTTCATGTCAGAAAAATGTAACCCTTCTGTATGTAGCTCTGTTCCCTGCAAGGGCTGCCATCTGTTTGTCTTCCTTTCTCTTTCCATCTCTCTTCCTATTGTTCTCTGTTTTCCTGTCCCCTCTCCCATCATCTATCCCCTCATCACTCCTTTCTTCTCTCCTCTACACTCCTCTTTTCACTCCTCTTCTTACTCTTCTTTCCATTTCCTCTTCTCCCCCTTCTTCACTCTCCTCCTTACTTTTCCCCTTAGTCCCCTCTTTTCTCCTCTCCGCACACCTCTCTTTTCTCATCTTCTCTATTTTTTTTAATACTTTCTCCTCTTCTCACTCATCTTCTCTACTCTTCCCTATCATCTCCTCTTAACATGTCTCTTCTCTTCTTTCCTCAAATTCCTTCCCTTCCTTTCTCTCCTCTTCTTTCCTTAAATTCCTTCCCTTCCTTTTTCTCCTCTTCTTTCCTCACATTCCTTCCCTTCCTTTCTCTCCTCTTCTTTCCTCACATTCCTTCTCTTCTCGCCTCTTCCCTATCATCTCCTCTTAACATGTCTCTCTTCTCTTCCCTATCATCTCCTCTTAACAGGTCTCTCTTCCCTTCTCTTCCCTATCATCTCCTCTTAACAGGTCTCTCTTCTCTTCTCTATCATCTCCACTTAACTTGTCATGTCTTCTCTTCGCTTCCCTATCATCTCCTCTTAACATGTCTCTCTTCTCTTCGCTTCCCTATCATCTCCTCTTAACTTGTCATATCTTCTCTTCTCTTCCCTATCATCTCCACTTAACTTGTCATATCTTCTCTTCTCTTCCCTATCATCTCCTCTTAACTTGTCATATCTTCTCTTCTCTTCCCTATCATCTCCACTTAACTTGTCATATCTTCTCTTCTCTTCCCTATCATCTCCTCTTAACTTGTCATATCTTCTCTTCTCTTCCCTATCATCTCTTCTTAACTTGTCATATCTTCTCTTCTCTTCCCTATCATCTCCTCTTAACATCTCTCTTCTCTTCCCTATCATCTCCTCTTAACATCTCTCTTCTCTTCCCTATCATCTCCTCTTAACTTGTCATATCTTCTCTTCTCTTCCCTATCATCTCCTCTTAACATCTCTCTTCTCTTCCCTATCATCTCCTCTTAACTTGTCATATCTTCTTTTCTCTTCCCTATCATCTCCTCTTAACATGTCTCTCTTATCTTCTCTTCTCTTCTCTATCATCTCCTCTTAACATCTCTCTTCTCTTCCCTATCATCTCCTCTTAACTTGTCATATCTTCTTTTCTCTTCCCTATCATCTCCTCTTAACATGTCATGTCTTCTCTTCCCTTGCTTATTCTCCCCCCACTCCTTTCTGTTCCCCTTTCCGTTATTTTTATCCTTTCTTTTTCTCATACCTCTTCACTTTTCACTTCTTCCCTCTTCTTATGTCTCTCACTCTCTATTTATTAATGCCCCCCCCTCTTTCTCTTTATTAACACCTCATTCCACCCTCCTTTCCTTCTCTCTCTGCAGGAAATGGCTCTGAATGAGATAAATGTAATGAACCAGTTGGATCACCTCAATCTCATCCAGATGTTTGACGCTATCGAAACCCCTGATGAGATCATCTTATTGATAGAATAGTGAGTTCTGCTTCTTTTTTCCTTCTATCCTTGTCTATCTCACTAAATGTAGCCTCCTTGTACTGCTAGAGGTCAGTGACATGCTGTTCTTGCTGCAATCATTTCTTTCTTTGTACAGGTATGTACATAAATACGTAAGTCAGGGGTCTCAAACTGGTGGCCCTCCAGCTGTTACAAAACTACAAGTCCCATGAGGCATTGCAAGGCTGACACTTACAAGCATGACTCCCACAGGTACAGGCATGATGGGACTTGTAGTTTCGCAACAGCTGGAGGGCCGCCAGTTTGAGACCCCGTAAGTAAAAGCCTCGAGTGCAGACTCTGGCCCTCTCCTATTTCAGAGCAAACCTTTAGCTTGTTCTGTCTTTAGTCTGTTTAAAAAAAAAAAAAGTAGGTTTAGAAGTTTACTTTTTAGTAAACCCAACAGTCTTTATAGACGTTGAAACGGCTGAACACGCAGATACAATTGTGAAATGCTGTATTGTAACATAAGCACATAACTGATGTGTAAAGACAAGATGCTGTCAAGGTTGGGCCCTTTGACCTCATGGGCAAAAGAGTAGCCCCTCTGTACCCGTGTGGGTATGTTGCAGTCTATTGCGCATTTTACTGCAATACATAGGTGGGAAGCCAGCCTAGAACAATACTAATTAATTGTAGTGTTTGCTGAGTGTTATAGCACTCCTTTTATACCGATTTAATAGGGGTTGTGAGTAATTTCATAGATTAAGGGGGCAAAGTTGGTGCAGTCTGGGTTTCTGGGGAAGATTTGGGCCATTTTGAAGACCTTCGAACTCATGGCATGGCAGATGTGCCGCCTAAAGACCGTTAAACACTCGGTTCTCGGTCTTTTATAAGCAGAGAGCCTGTGACTGTCAGTCACTGGCTCTCTGCTCCTAACGCTCACTGCAAGAGCGGCAGACTCAGCCTCTCAGTAGCGTGCTGAGAAGCTGAGCCAGCTGCCGCTCAGGCATCTGGGTGGATCCTAACAATAAAGTCAGGATCTCTCCAGAGCCTGGACCAGCTGAGTGATGTCAGCTGACAGCAGATTTTAGCCCACTGTCGGCTGAATACGAGTCACTGGAGTTCAGAACTACACAGGAGAAATAGAACCAAAAAGCTTTGGCCCTACTTCTCCTTTAAAGTGGTTGTAAAGGCTCAAGGTTTTTTATGGGAGCAAGCCTGCTTGGTTGCCCCCTTAGCAAGCTGCTTGCTCTGGGGGCATTTGGCAGATTGGGGGGGTGGGGTAGGAACGCCGGCAGGGGATCCAAGAAGAGGAGGATCGGGGCTGCTCTGTGCAAAAAAAAATTGTCTTTAATATCACTTTAACTGAAAGTGGTGTCATCCTGGCTGCACTCTGTGACAGAGCTGTGTAAATCTCAGTAGTGGATGTACAGAAGTACAAATCTTTTGGCAGGTAAAATAGCTCACATATATGTACATAGTCTGCAGATCACCTTTAAAGCCCAACTCCAGCAAAAAACATTTTATTTTGATAAAGGCGGGGAAGGGTTGTAACCTGTTTGTCTATTTATTGCTGTTGATTTCTTTGGTGACACCATGACAAGAATGAGGGGAACGGTTGTCACCAGGACAAAAATCCTGAACAAAAAGAAGGCTAAGGTCCTCACTTATGCCCCGTACACACGATAGAAAATGTTTGATAGGAGCTTATTTGTCGGAAAATCCTATCGTGTGTACAGGGCATTAGGTTATTGTTGCTATCTCTATCCCTATTGGGGAACTTTATCGTTATTACATGAAGTGATGGTTATGATATTATTCTAATATGCCTTTTGTTCTTTTTTTTTTTTCCCCCAACTCTTTTTTTTTGGCTTACCTCCCTGGATCCGTGTGAAATTTGTAACTCTGCCCCGGGCACAGTGTGGGCGGAGGGGAGCTGTTTGAGAGGATCATTGATGACAGTTATCAGCTGATGGAGGTGGATGCTATGGTGTTTGCGCGGCAAATATGTGAGGGCATCTTCTACATGCATCAGATGTATGTGCTGCACCTAGACCTAAAGGTAATTCTATGTTCTCGTATGGCATGGATGGAGATGTTGGCTGACCAACATGGGTAGGGAAACACTGATATAACGGGCATGCCAATTCAGACACACATCCACAAATGCATGAGTAATCATATCCTCTTCCAACAGTTTTACTTTAGCTTCATGTAAAAGGGGTTTTAAGAGACATCAGTTCAAACGGTTTTCCATACACAAAACAATGGCAGTCTACTTGAGCCCTTTACTCTACCAGTGTTTATCCTGGTATTCATGTTGTGACAAACTGAATGCTAAAGCTGGCCATATATTATAATTTTTCTTCGTTCAGCCAAGAGATTCCTTCACCCATACAAGAGAGGTGGATGAAGAAATACCCCCCCCCCCCCCCAACGAGATTTCTCCACCACCTCTCTTGTGTGGCTGGAGGAATCTGTTCTCCATTTTTGGTCCAGCTCTCCCAAGTTCTACAAACTGGGCCGGGCAGGGACTCGTCCCCATACTCAAACTATCCACGATTCCCAAATAAAGAATCCGTATTGATTAAGCACAAGATGTATGTTTGAAACGCATCTACGTGACCACAGTTTGGCGTCTTTGGTGTTATCTTTTTGTAACAAAATAAAAAGCAAACGGAAGTTCTGGATGTGCAGTCATTTCTTCCTTCTTTCCAAGTTTCCCACGGAGGCGGGCCGGGGCTCACAGTTGATGGGGGTGGACAATCTCATCACATGTAGGTAACCATGTAAAAAAGACGGTACCGCCATCGGTAAAATCCAATGGTTTTAATGATAAAAAAAGACTGATCAAAGTCAGTCAGTACATACAAAAAAGCGCTGTGAACCTAGCGCACTTCACTAGTGCGTTTTTTGTATGTACTGACTGACTTTGATCAGTCTTTTTTATCATTAAAACCATTGGATTTTACCTACGGCGGTACTTTCTCGTCTTTTTTCCATGGTTACCTACATGTGATGAGATTGTCCACCCCCATCAACTCCCCATTCGCTGGATTGAGTGCTGCATTACCAGCTTTTGAGCCTGCCAGCTGATACTGTCATACCGGGACTGCTGGATCTCCTGAGTCGGAATTTCATGAGAACGCCAGGTCGGTGAATCGCTCACAGTGGTCGTATACAGCAGCGGGAGACCTTCACTACCCAGGAGTGGGTGATATGCCTATTTTATTGGCTATCTGGTAAGCCTGCACTTCTTAAGGTGGTAGAACCACACTGTTTCATATTCCATCCATGAAGATTTGTCACAGGGTGTTGCAACATTATCATCGTTTTGATTTCAAATATTATGCTCCGTACACACGAGCGGAATTTCCGTCGGAAAAATCTTGGATGGTTTTTCCAACGGAATTCCGCTCAAGCTTGTCTTGCATACACACAGTCACACAAAAGTTCCCTGAACTTTCGACCGTCAAGAACGCAGTGACGTACAACACTACGACGAGCCGAGAAAATGAAGTTCAATGCTTCCGAGCATGTGTCGAATTGTTTCCGAGCATGCGTAGGAATTTTGCACGTCGGATTTGCATACAGAGATTTTTTTCAGCATTACCTTTTTTTTTCTTTTCATGTTGTCCATTTCCTGTCTATGGTGATCACGGATATGGGCAGGGATGGTGCGGATATGGACGGGGATAGTTCGTAATATCCGCAATCCGCACTGTCTCCTGGGAGCTTGTGTCATAGTTCCCAGGAGTCAGTGCGGCGGCCTGCTGACACGAGTTATCACGTGATTTCTTACTCGCATAGCTCCGTTGCCATCACAACGGGGCGGGACTTCCGACTACGCCGCCCGTTGCGATGGCAACCTGAGCTGTTGACGGCGCTCCTCTTTACAGTTACATGCGCGAGATCGGTAATACAAGGCGCAGTGCATGCTGGTCAAGCAGCAGCACTGTATCCCGGAAGAGGATGCCTATGGGCTTCACATGCCCACAGGCAAGATGAGACCCGGCAACAACAACTATTAAAAGTTGATATTGCTATAGAAAACGGACATCTTTACCACTGAAAGCATGCAAGTGAGTTAAAAGTGTTAAGGACATAATCTTTGTGATTGTACCAAAAAAAAAAAAAACGCTTAGGGCAGTGGAGTTTAAGTTATAGTTCACTTTAATGCCGCATACACACGACCGGACTTTCCGTCAGAATAAACTCAGACGGTCTTCCCGACAGAGTTCAGACCGAACAGACTTGCCCACACGCGATTGGACCAAAGTCCGTTCGGTTTGAACGCAGTGACGTACGATGGGACTAGAAAAGGAAGATCAATAGCCAGTAGCCAATAGCTGCCCTTGCGTCGTATTTGGTCCGTCGGACCAGCATACAGGCGAGCGGTTTTCCCGATAGAAATTGATTCCGTCGGAAAGATTTAAAGCATGATCTGTTTCTAGGTCCGTCCAAATTTTTTTTTAAGAAAAGACGATCGGATTATCCCACACACGATCAAAATATCCGATGGAAGGATTCCGTCTGACCTTTTCTGCCGGAAAGTCCGGTCGTGTGTACGCGGCATTAGCGCAGCTCCTTTTTGTTCCATAGTTTCGCCTTGTGTTGTAGATCACTTTGAGGTGCAGCTTTAGCACTACACATAATAGCGCAGTTCTTTTTTTTTGCTATTACTTTTACAAGCGGCTGCCCGGTGATCTGGTGCCCCCCCATATTGCACCACTTCGAAAGGTGTCACTTTAAGACCCCAAACTGCAGTAGACAGGCGGAAAAAGCAAGATTCATTTTTGCTTTTAATAACCTCAGCGGTGTTTATCGGAGCAGGTCTCCTCTCCCATCCAGTTCCCCCCTGTCAGATACATATTGATATATTGTTTCATCTCTGTTTGTGCAACTTTCCACAGTGTCATATTAATAGGAGCCTATGAGAATTTGAGTGTCTAAATCCCCAAGGCTTAGGTGGAGAGTTCAGGCCAGTCTGCTTTACAGAAACCCTGACCTGTGACCTTTGAAAGCCTCACAGAAAGTTCCTGCGCTCGGTAACTAAGGAACGGGTTGGAGATTTGGTTCAGAAGTGAGGACATATTTTTAATCGCACACGTTGTGCTGGGACAGCTCTTGTTATCAGAGCACCCCCCCACCCCCCCCCCAAAATCTAAAACAGTAGTCGGTCGGATCGAATAACACTCGGCACTGGTACAGTATCAGGTTAGGGAGCTGTTCTGTCTGGTTGCCCGGGTCCTGCATCCTGGCGCTCCTCCAATTGGTCAGGTGGGCCTCAGCTGCTGCCTGCCAATGAGGCGACTGGTGCTGTCGCAAATCCGGGGTGACGTCCCTGCCCTTTCCAAATTGGCTCAGGCCGGCACACAAAAGATACCAGCGGTGGATGCCTTGGCACACTTTGCAGTGGTTGTCGCATAGGAAAACTTTACACTATGTTATGAGTGCAGTCTCAAGCCTACCTCTGTGTTTCACAGCTCTCACAAACAGGGCCCCCCCTAACCCTCTTGTATGGTAACTGTACTGTCTCCATTTTGTAAAGCGCTGTGCAAACTGTTTGCACTAATTAAGACCTTTAGACCACTTTTACACTGAAGGCGCTTTTCAGGCGTTTTTTAGCACTAAAAATAGTGCCTGTAAAGCACCTGAAAAGCACCTCTCAAGGTTCCTCAGTGTGAAAGCCTGAGTGCTTTCACACTGGGGCGGTGCGCTTGCAGGACGGAAAGAAAAGTCCTGCAAGCAACATCATTGGGGCGGTGCGGGAGCCCTGTATAACACCGCTCCTAAACGGTGTATACAGGGCATTTTTGCGGGAGCGGTGTATACAACGGTGTTTTGCGGGAGCCCTGTATACACCGCTCCTAAACCACCCCTGCCCATTGAAATGAATGGGCAGCGCCGACTAAATGCCTGCAAAGCGATTCGGCAGCTGCGCTTTTTAGGCGATTTTAACCCTCTGTTAACCCCTTCTTTTAGGGTTAAATGTGCCCTGCTCCCGCCCCTACAGTGCCGCTAAAGCGGCGCTTTACTGCTAGCACGGGGCGGGTTGCAGTGTGAAAGGGGTCTTAAAATAATGATAATCTATAGCAGGGGTGCCCAACCTTTTGAAGAGCGAGGGCCACTTAAGCGAATTGGTAACTGGTCGCGGGCCACAATGAGCGGATCAGATGACAGGTCCGTGTCCACGGACACAGCCCACTCTACTCTATGGGCCCTCTGATCCAATCTGATTTGCCCAGACGGAAGGGGCAGATCCCTTTCTATTTTTTTTTAGGTAGGCGTGTGTAAACAGACACAAGTTCGTTTACATCTGCTGCTCCATAGAGGTGAATAGTAAGTCCGATTGGGTCAGACCAGTCATGTGAAAGGGGCCTAAGGCTGCTTTCACACTGATGCGCTGCGATTTGCCTGAACTGCGGGTGCAGCGCAGTGAACCTGTGGATTTTCTGTGGGTTAGCTGCACTTTGCCATAAACTTCTATATTATCCTGCAGGTGTGGCGCACTTTCTGAAGGCGCCACAAACCTGCAGGTAATAACAGAAGTCTATGGCTCAATGCAGGTAACCCGCAGCTGCTCTGCACCTGCGGATCATTTTGAAAGCAGCCCAGTAACCACTGCAAAACAGATATATCCATATATACTGTGAATTTAGTAGTAAACTTACCTTTAAAAACCATCTTCTATTCTGGTATCGCTGGCTGTTGCTGTCCCAGGCGGAGTGCATTTGGTATCACTCTGCCTGTGACAGGAGCGAGCGCTAAACAGGAAGCATTGGCTTATGTGGCTCTGCTCTGCAGCCACTTGCTTCCACCACCAGCTTCATTCACAAAATTCCTGCTCAGGGATGGCAGGTTGGCAACCCGTGATCTGGGCTTGCCAACCTGCCATCTTAGAGCAGGAGGTCGAGGGCCACATCAGAAGGCTCCGCGGGCCACATGTGGCCCCCGGGCCACTGGTTGGGCACCCCTGATCTATAGTCTTTTTTTTTTTTTTTTTTTTTTTTAATGTTTCTAATTTATATACATGTGAGTGCAATCAGCTTTAAGGCCCCTTTTCACACGGGCAAGCCAATCAGGTCCACCTGTCAGTTTTTTTTCAGGCGGACCTGATCAGAAGGTCAGTGCATTCCTATGAACAGACGGGTGCCTACCTCTGGGTCCGATCCAGTCTGCTGGAGAAAAAAAAACAAGGCGATCCGCCCTCTTCTGTTCAGGCTGATTGGAGGCCAGTTGGGTGGAGTGGACAGTGGAGTCCGTTTACTCCCAGCTGCCCGTGGCAACTCTTCAGAAACGCCCATTCTGCTCCGATCAGCAGGGGATCTATAAACAAATCCACTGCTGATTGGAATGAAGTCTGCCTGATGTGAAAGAGACCTTAAAGTAGAACTATAGGCAAAACTTTCTTTTTTTAATTTTGGATAGAATAAGGGAGAATTATAACCCCTGTAAGGTTTATTTTTGCTCTCTTTGTCCCAATGGGGAGATTTACCTTCACTTCCTCTTCCATAGCCAAAACAGGAAGTGAGAGGGAATCCCTGCAAATTTAAGTGCAGCTCCACCCAGTAGGGAAGCCCTGCTTGTTTGCACCCTTCTCCCACCACACCCCCCCTCTACTGCCACTTGCCACTTTTTTTGGGGGGGGTACTTGATTTTGACCGGTATCCGCTCCCCTTCCAGACTCAGATCGCCACGGCGAACTGAGCCGAAGTTCGGCCCCCCCTTCTCCCCCCCCGCAGTCTTCTGGGACACATCACAGGTTCCAGAAGACTACGGGACCATTCACAAGCTTCTGGTTACCCTTACTACAGATGCCGGCGCCTGCACCCGATATTGAAGAACCGGCTCGGGTGAAGACATCGTCGGATCCCTGGACAGGTAAGTCAGCACCTACAGTATTTGTAGCTGCTGCCTCTTAATTTTTTTTCTGAAGGAGCCTGGAGCTCTTCTTTAATGAAATCTCTAGGGGACTCCCAGGTCTCCAGAACGAGTGTCCCCATTGGAAGATTTCCCCTCTATTACTTTTCTGGGGACAACCCAAATTTTGGGATTTTCTTATACTTTTACTTACAATGATCATGTTAACCACTGGCCTATAGCAGAATGACTGCCGGGAAGTGGTTCAGTTATCCTGACTGGGCGTCATATGAGGTCCAACAGGATAAGCCAAGCCACAACCGCACGCCCGCGGGGGCATGCAGCACGGCGATCGGTGGTGTGGTGTGTCAGTCTGACACACCCAGGGTTGCCAACCTCCCGCAGCATTTTTTACTGACAAAACATGGAAGGTTTACTGGCGGAGCACATTTTTTACTGGCAACCTGAGAAATGACAGAACTCCTATTGAAAAGTACTAACACAGTGAATATTTGAACAGTATAAACATGATATGGAAACACTGACAATACCTATAACAAAGTAATTTGCTTGATTTACACTTAAAAAGTCAACACAGCATGAAATGATCAGCCCCTGATAATTACAAACTGTCAGTAAATTTACTGGCAGTTGGCAACCCTGGACACACCGCATCTCTGATCTAGGTAAAGAGCCTCCGTCAGAGTGTCCAATCACAGCTGGTCACAGTGTAAACAGGAAAAGCCGCGTATTGGCGTTGACAGACGCGAGTAGAGGAGAGCCGATTAGCTGCTTTCCTGACAGGGGGGGTCTACACTGATTGATTACCAGTGCAGCCTCCCCGAGGATGCCCATCCATGGCCAGCAAGTGCTGCTTATCAGTGCCCTCCAGTGCCCCCTATCAGTGCTGCTTATCAGTGCTGCATATAAGTGCCACCTCATCAGTGCCACCTCATCCGTGCCAATCAGTACTGCCTCATCAGTGCCTGCCAGTGCAGCCTCATCAGTCCCCATAAGTGAAGGAGCAAATGTACTTATTTAAAAAGTTTTGTTTTTTAATTGTTCTTTTTTTATTTGTAGCGCAAAAAAATAAAAACCCCAGAGGTGATCAAATACCACCAAAAGAATGCTCTATTTGTGGGGAAAAAAATGATAAAAATGTTGTTTGGGTACAACGTCGCACGGCGTCCCCCATCCCATCTGTCCGAGCTATGTTTTTGATAAGCCTGATTTTGTGAGTACAGATACTCCTCGTTTAACGACTTACCTGTTAAACGACCACTCGGACTTACGAGCAGTATTCCTCACCCTAACATTGCGCATATACATTATTGTATTGTACAGTACATTACAGAATTTTTGTTTTTGTTCTGTACTTATGCAAATTAAAACAATGTTATTGAGCTGGAGTTGTGTATTTAGACCTTTTTTTTTTTCACAATACAGTACAGTAGTTAAGAATGCTTAAAATATTGATTACTTGGGATTCTTCGTTTAACAACTAATTAGTTTAACAACCTGGTCGTTAAGTGAGGAGTATCTGTATCTTGTTGCATTTTTAATAAATGGTTATGATCGTAATACACTAGACGCTCTTGTATGCGGTTTTTACAATTTACTATGCAGACCTAGAGATGAACCCGTCATTGAACCCACTGAACATAATAAATATGGGTTGATCTATTACTGAACATCTACCCGTATATACTCGAGTATAAGCTGACCCGAATATAAGCAGAGGCACCTAATTTTACCACAATAACTGGGAAAACGTATTGACTCGAGTATAAGCTAGGGTGAGAAATGCGCAGCTACTGTAAGTGGAAAAGAGGGTCAACAATGCCTATTTGTAGCCTCACTGTGCCCATTTGCAGCCTCACTGTGCCCATTTGCAGACATAGGTCAGCCGAACTTCAAACTCGGTAGTTAAGGGTTCCTAGATGCCCCCTAGCTGCAGCCAACATTTGGGGTCTCTGGACATTGCTGCAGATGGCCAGTTGACCGACTTTGGGGCCCCGTATCTCAGGGGCCACTAAGTGCTAGGAACCCTAAATCTGGAGTGCAAACTCAGTGGAACTAGCACTACAACATATCCAAAGCTGGGGTTCCTAGCACTAAGTGGCCCCAAAATAAGGGGGCCCCAAAGTCAGTTCAGAAAATGTCAAGCACTTTTCTGCAGCAGAGAATGACATTTTCCGAACCGAATTTGGGGCCCCCTATCTCGGGGCCACTTGGTGCTAGGAACCCCAGCTTTGGATATGTTGTAGTGCTAGTTTGGGGTTCCTAGCACTTAGTGGCCCTGAGATACGGGGCCCAAATTGGGTTCGGAAAATTTCATTTTTATGCAGCAGAGAAGTGCTTGACTCGAGTATAAGCCGAGGGGGGCATTTTCAGCACAAAAAAATGTGCTGAAAAACTCGGCTTATACTCGAGTATATACTGTACATCTTTTTACTGGAATTCTGAAAATTGCAGCCTTAATCCTTTCTTTTTTTTTTTTTTTTTGTCCTCCTCACAGCCAGAAAACATTGTATGTGTGTCTCCCATCAGCCATATGGTGAAGATTATAGACTTTGGCCTGGCTCGAAGGTGTGATCAACGTACATTGCTCTCTACGTTATCTCCGTGTGTATTGTTTGTCAGTCTGTGCTGTGCATAGCTTTTTCTATCCTTGAATCATGCATGCATGTTTTAAAGTGTAATTGCATGTACGTGTGTATATAGTTTTAATCATCTCCTGGGGGGCTTTGTTATGCAAATGCCAACTTCTCATAAGAAAGTTGGCGTGGTTCCTCACTCCTCCACACGTCATTATTGGCCATTCAGTGTAGTGGGCAGCCACAGGGACCAATAGAAATGTGAAAGGAGCAGACCAAAGCACTATTTCCAAGCTGAGGTTGGTAGTTGCATGATAGAACGCCCAGGTACATGCTGGGCATCCTTATGGGAAAGACCTAGTGCTGCCTGCTTGTTAGGAGATGGCCAGAGGGGTTTCCTTCACATGAGTTCTTTGGGTCTATTTCAGCCCAACGGCCGTAAAAAGGAATCTTTGATGAGCATGATTTATTTACTGGCTGGCTACAAGTGGTGAACGTCAAATATTCATATGCAATATTTAATATTTTACAGATTAAAAAGAACTAAGAAAAAAAAGTTTTTACATTGTGGAACAAAATACAGTAGACATAAAAAAAAGCTGTTCCTGTGTCTATTATTGATCTGCATCTGGGGAATATCCAAAGATGGGGTTCCTAGCACTAAGTGGCCCCAAAATACGGGGCCCCAAAGTCAGTTCAGTTGTATTTTATACAGCTGAATGCCACAGAACTGTGTTGCCCCTAGCAGCCATTTAAAAAAAGATTTGCCTATTACTAATTGGCCGGCATTCCCCTTCATTCCTATGGGTAAAATACATATTAAATGCCTAAGCACAATTTTGCAAGTTTGATATGTCTTAGTAAAACTGCACATATCATCACAACAACTTATGCCCCCGAACACACGGTCGGAAATTCCGACCACAAAATCCGTCAGATTTTTTCAGACAGATTTTGTCCGACACTGGTGTTGCATACACACGGTGGGACAAAGTTGTTGGAAAATCCGATCATTCTGTACGTGGCGACGTTCGTTGCGTACGACGGAACTACGTAGAGGCTAGTAGCCAATAGCTTTGGTCTCGTAATTTGATCTGAGCATGCGTGGCACTTTGTCCGTCGGAATTCTCTACACGCGATCGGAAAAAGTCCGATCGGATTTTGTTGTCGGAAAATTTGAGAGCAGGATCTCAATTTTTTTCCGTCGGAACTTCAGACGGAAAAAGTCAGATCCAGGTGGATTATACCGCGTTTTTTTCAGGACAAATTGGGCTTTCTTTCTGTGGTAAAAACTGTCCCAAAATAGTAAAAAATAAATAAATATATATATATAGTAAATATATATTTATTTTTCAATTTAGCTGCATATTTCTTGCTATTATAATTTACCACCAAAAGAACAACCCAAAATAAATTTTCCTGCTTCTGGCGATTGCAGCGATGTTAGTTGTTGTTTGTACCCGTAGCACAGCCCAGAAACAATGGTGCGCATTTTGCATTTTATTTTTATTCTACCTAAAAACACACTGACACTGATACTAATTTAAAGCGTTTATTACCCCCCCCCCCCCCCCCCCCCCCCCAAAAAAAATGGATCCTGCTCATTTAAAGCATGTTATATGACACAGTGCTTGTCCTGTGTCATTTGGCCCCCTGTAACACCTAAAATACCTGACTGATCCTGCCGGTTTCTGCCCTCCCCTTTGTAAACTGACCACGGTGTATCATGGCTGCTGAGCCCTGACACCATGGTCAGTTTATGTGCCTCCGTCAGCCGCATCCTGCCATTTGTCTCCTCTGTGCTCCTGTGTCTTCCTCCCCCTCCCCTCCCTGCCTGTCAGCTCGTGACAGTGCCCCCCCCCCCCCCCCCTCCTGCTGCTTGCATAACTGTAACATGTATGCACCATCGGCGCTGTCTCCTATTGTAGTGTCCCCTTCTGTGTGTGATTTATAAAAAAAAAAAAAAATGCTGTAAATACCTCATTAAGGCCCCTTTCACACTGAGGCGCTTCTTAACTGCCAGTAAAACACTGAGCGCATTTGAAGAGCTTTCCATTCATTTCAATGGAGAGGGACGTTTTTTCGCCACGCTGCCAGCGCACTGCCCCAGTATGAAAGCATTCATTAATTTTAATGGAAATATGTTTTTGTGAGCTTTTCAGGGGCTTTTTTTTTAGCGTGAAAGCGCCTGAAAAACACCTCAGTGTGAAAGGGGGTCTTAAGAGCGGTGATCCGCGATCACATGACTGGTCGGCTCTCACCTTCTCCTCTCCTCCCAACTGACATCAGCGGAGGAATCTCGGCCCCTCCCACGGCATCTGTCAGAGGAGGGAGAGGAGGAGAGATCTGGCCGGTCATGTGATAGCGGATCGCCGCACTGAAATTAGGTATTTACAACATTTTTTTAATATAAATCACACACAGAGGGGGACACCGCAATAGCAGACAGCGCTGATGGTGCATACATGTTAGAGTGGCTTAACAACCACTTTAAAAAAACATTTTTTTTAATTCTACCCAAAATATGCTGTGACCTTTGACCCTGACCTTGAATTTTGACCTTGACTTTTGGCCCTGACCATGACCTTGACCCTAACACTAACCCTGGCAAATCTTGATCTTGTTACTTTTTTCTTTATTTTATCATTTCTTTTTTTTTTTTTTCTTTACACATTTTGGTTTGTTTACATTTTCCTCTCCTGCAAGAAGAGGAAGATACAATGTATCCTTCTCTTTATTCAGAAGAGGAAATAAACACAGGGATGGGCTCACAGTGACTGAGCCAATCAGAGGCTATCACAGCAATCAGGTGATCCAGAACCGACAGTCCCGGTCCCGATCGTTAGTACGGGACACGGGGCTCTCAGTGAGAGCACAGTCTCTATGCTGGGAGCCCGCTGTGCGGCACGCTCCAAGCACGAAGGGATATAGGCATATATGTGGCACATTGGAAGAAAAGTCCACCTCCGTGAGGCTGCATCTATGTGTTACGTCGGCGGGAAGGGTTAGATTTGATCGTTTGCTCTTTAGTGCTTTGTGTTTATTTTCTGATTAATTTGTGTTTCATGCAGGTACAAGCCACAGAACAAGCTGAAAGTCTCTTTCGGCACGCCAGAATTCCTGTCTCCTGAAGTGATTAATTTCGATCATGTCTCTTTCCCGACAGACATGTGGAGTGTCGGCGTCATCACATACATGATGTAATATTGAACGGTGTGATTTTGTATACACATGGCTTAACAAAATGACCAAAAATAATCAAGATTATTGTATTCCTTTGTTTTTAGGCCAGTGTTAGGAATATAAGGGGGAGAATAATAGGCTGCGCCCCTATTGGCCTGTGTCTTTTGGGACAACAAAAATAACCAGAACAGAAGACAATGAGAGCTAACACTCTCTTTCTATTTTTTTTTCTTTCTTTTGCAATATTTTTCTTGTTTTCACAATAGACAAGAATACAAACATTTGTTTGGTTCAATAATTAAGTGGTGGATCATAGTGATAGGTCTAGTGGATCATAGTGATAGGTCTAGTGGATCATAGTGATAGGTCTAGTGGATCACAGTGATAGGTCTAGTAGTGGATCACAGTGATAGGTCTAGTAGTGGATCACAGTGATAGGCAGTGGCGTCGCTAGGGGGTGGCTTTTGGGGCTATAGCCCCGAATCTAAGGCCCATAGCCCCGAGTCTCTGCAGGGGTCCCCAAGGGGAGGGGAGGCTCTCTGGGGACCCTGATTTTAAGGGGAGGCCCTCTGGGGACCCTAATGTAAAGGGGGCTCTCTGGGAACCCTGATGTAAGTGGGTGCTCTCTGGGGACCCTGGTGCAAAGGGGAGGCTCTCTTGGGACTCTGATGTAGGGGGCTCTCTGGGGACCCTGATGTAAGGGGGGGGGCTGCCTGGGGACCCTGATGTAAGTGGTGGGCTCTCTGGGGATACACACACACACACGTATTTTACTGTATATACATGTATATGCCTGCCCAAGCGTATGACTTTCTTTACTACGCTGCTATGGGCTCTAGCCCCAGATCTTTTGTAGACCTAGCAACGCCCCTGGTGATAGGTCTAGTAGTGGATCACAGTGATAGGTCTAGTAGTGGATCACAGTGATAGGTCTAGTAGTGGATCACAGTTGATAGGTCTAGTAGTGGATCACAGTGATAGGTCTAGTAGTGGATCACAGTGATAGGTCTAGTAGTGGATCACAGTGATAGGTCTAGTAGTGGATCATAGTGATAGGTCTAGTAGTGGATCACAGTGGATCACAGTGATAGGTCTAGTAGTGGATCACAGTGATAGGTCTAGTAGTGGATCACAGTGATAGGTCTAGTAGTGGATCACAGTTGATAAGTCTAGTAGTGGATCACAGTGATAGGTCTAGTAGTGGATCATAGTGATAGGTCTAGTAGTGGATCACAGTTGATAAGTCTAGTAGTGGATCACAGTGATAGGTCTAGTAGTGGATCACTGTGATAGGTCTAGTAGTGGATCACAGTGATAGGTCTAGTAGTGAATCACAGTGATAGGTCTAGTAGTGGATCACAGTGATAGGTCTAGTAGTGGATCACAGTGATAGGTCTAGTAGTGGATCATAGTGATAGGTCTAGTAGTGGATGACAGTGATAGGTCTAGTAGTGAATCACAGTGATAGGTCTAGTAGTGGATCACAGTGATAGGTCTAAGATCATAGTGATAGGTCTAGTAGTGGATGACAGTGATAGGTCTAGTAGTGGATGACAGTGATAGGTCTAGTAGTGGATGACAGTGATAGGTCTAGTAGTGGATGACAGTGATAGGTCTAGTAGTGGATGACAGTGATAGGTCTAGTAGTGGATGACAGTGATAGGTCTAGTAGTGGATGATAGTGATAGGTCTAGTAGTGGATCATAGTGATAGGTCTAGTAGTGGGTGACAGTGATAGGTCTAGTAGTGGATGACAGTGATAGGTCTAGTAGTGGATGACAGTGATAGGTCTAGTAGTGGATGACAGTGATAGGTCTAGTAGTGGATCATAGTGATAGGTCTAGTAGTGGATCATAAGACACATACAATGCATATACCAAAACAGGGTTGCCAACCTCCCGCAGCATTTTTACTGACAAAACATGGAGAATTTACTGACGGAGCCCATTTTTTTTTACTGCCAACCTGAGAAATTACAGAACTCCTATTGAAAACGAACACAGTGAATATTATAAACATGATATGGAAACACTGACAATACCTATAGCTAAGTAATTTGCTTGATTTACACTTAAAAAGTCCACACAGCATGAAATTATCAGCCACTGATATTTACTGGCAGTTATAAAAAAAAATAAAAAAAAATCACAGATTTTTACAAACTGTCAGTAAATTTACTGACGGTTGGCAACCCTGATACCAAATTTACGGTGAGGGACCGGAGACACACAGGGAGCGATTTAATAAAACCGGAGAGTGCAAAATCTGCTGCAGCTCTGAACAGAAACCAATCAGACTCCAGGTTGTATTGTCAAAGCTTAATTGAACAAGCTGAAGTTAGCAGCTGATTGGCTCCCATGCACAGCTGCACCAGATTCTGAATGCTCCAGTTTTAGTAAATCTTCAGCGCAATAATTACTTGCCGTGCAGACACTTGGGGGAATTATGGAAAGGCGAGCCCCAGTTCAATCCTCTGAGGTCCTAAGCAGATTTCCGTGTTTCTCTGCGATTTCTCCCCGGTCTTATATTAATTTTGGCAACAAAAGACACAGTAGGGCTTATTTTTGGGTCAGGTCTTATCATGTAATGTGCTGTCTTCTCTCCCCCTCTCCCTCCCTGCCTGTCAGGAATCCCCAGTGTGTACCAAGTTAAAGTGGTTGTAAAATCTTATAATCCACTCATATTACAGTATTATATAATACTGTAATATGTAAAAATGTATACTGTAAAAATGTAATTATATTACAGTATTATATAATGTAATATGTGTGTGTTTCTGTAATATAATTGTGCAAAATACCTTCGTTACAGCGCCGTGACCCGCCGGAGTTCTCTTCCTCGCTCTGAGCACTGCAGAGGGTGGGGCCGAGATCCCCCGCTGACAGCTGGGAGAAGAGGAAGAGAGCAGCGGGAGGTCAGCTGAGCGCCAATGGCCACTGTACCGAAGGTATTTGGCACAATTTATATTACAGAAACACACACATTGTACATTATATAATACTGTAATACAGTGGATTATAGGATTTTACAACCACTTTAACTTGGTACACACTAGTTTAACTAGGGCTTATTTTCGGGGTAGGGCTTATATTGCAGCCATCCCCGAAAATCACAGTAGGTCTTATTTTCAAGGAAGGTCTTATTTTCGGGGAAACACAAAACCAATAGCCATCATACAACAAACGCAAATTAAATAAATCAAAAAAGGATAGCCAGCAATCGCAACTATAAGGGACTTAGTAGAGAGAAGAGAAAATAAAGATAGAAAAAAGAAAGGATAGAAAAAGGAGTATGAAGAAAGAGAAGGGAAAGAGAAAGGTTGCTCGTGTGTGTCGGGTTCCAGCTCCAGTCCTAGATGGGCGACTGTATGTATCACACCCAAGGATTTCAGATCTTTTTCAGATTTGGTTTGCTTGCCTCGAAGAACGCTTCCCAACTTCTCATTTGCTTTTTTTTTTTTTTTTTTTTTTAGAACAGATTTGTTGATGCTTCCTTTCATAAAAAAAAGCAAGACAAACTGGTTTTAAAATACATGACACAGCAAAGAAACTCTAAACATTAGTGCAGGCTTGGGTATGTTAGACTAAAGCCCCATACACACGATTGGATTTTCCGACGGGAAATGTGTGATGACAGGCTGTTGGCGTAAAATCCGACTGTGTGTATGCTCCATCGGACAATTGTTTTTTTGGATTTTGCGCAGACAAATGTTCGATGGCAGGCTTTAAAATTTTCCGCGGACAAATGTGTGTTGTCGAATTTTCCGGTCGTGTGTACACAAGTCCGTCGGACAAAAGTCCAAAGTACAAACACGCATGCTGGGAAGCAAGGACGAGCCGGAAGCGGCCGGCCTTGTGAACTAGCGTTCGTAATGGAGAATTAACATTCGTGACGCGGCAAATTATGAAATCTCCAAATGCAGCGCACAATTCTCTTCTTCTTTAATGGGATAATAATGAAGCGGTTTTGCTGGTGATACTGATGGAGTTATTGCAAACAAATTGCGCCCCCAATGGACGGGCCTCCACTGATGTATGGCCAGCCTAAGAAGAGCATTGGTACAAAAATAATTCAGCCTCTTGAGCTTGTTCCCAGCTTACAACAGAACTTGTAATTGTCTATGAATATTAGACATGTGCACAACAAAAAAAATTGTTTATTTTCGTTTCGTTTTTTTCGTTTCCGTTGATTCGTAACGATTCGTAAATCGTCGGTGTTCGTATTCGTAACGATTCGTATTTTCGTAAGAGTTATTTTTTCATTGATTCGTTTTTTCCGTTAGTTTAATTTTGGTTTATTCGAAATTCGGACGCATTCGTATTTATTCGTACTTTCGTAACATTCGTAGATTCGTAATCGGAGCATAATTCATAATTTTATGTAATGTGTATGCTATTATTACATTTTAAGAGACACGGAAAATTACGAATCGAAAAAAAAAGTTACGAATGTACGAATTTTTTCGTTCAATCCATTCGAAGCACATTAAGCAGCGCCATTGTAAGAGACACGGAAAATTACGAATCGAAAAAAAAAAAAAAAAAAATTACGAATGTACGAATTTTTTCGTTCAATCCATTCGAGGCACGTTAAGCAGCGCCATTGTAAGGGACACGGAAAATTACGAATCGAAAAAAAAAAAAAAAAAGTTACGAATGTACGAATTTTTTCGTTCAATCCATTCGAAGCACGTTAAGCAGCGCCATTGTAAGAGACACGGAAAATTACGAATCGAAAAAAAAAGTTACGAATGTACGAATTTTTTCGTTCAATCCATTCGAAGCACGTTAAGCAGCGCCATTGTAAGGGACACGGAAAATTACGAATCGAAAAAAAAAAAAGGTTACGAATGTACGAATTTTTTCGTTCAATCCATTCGAAGCACGTTAAGCAGCGCCATTGTAAGGGACACGGAAAATTACGAATCGAAAAAAAAAAAAAAGGTTACGAATGTACGAATTTTTTCGTTCAATCCATTCGAAGCACGTTAAGCAGCGCCATTGTAAGAGACACGGAAAATTACGAATCGAAAAAAAAAAAAAAAGGTTACGAATGTACAAATTTTTTCGTTCAATCCATTGGAAGCACATTAAGCAGCGCCATTGTAAGAGACACGTAAAATTACGAATCGAAAAAAGAAATGACGAATGTACGAATTTTTTCGTTCAATCCATTCGAGGCACGTTAAGCAGCGCCATTGTAAGAGACACGGAAAATTACGAATCGAAAAAATAAATTACGAATGTACGACTTTTTTCGTTCAATCCATTCGAGGCACGTTAAGCAGCGCCATTGTAAGGGACACGGAAAATTACCAATTCAACAAAAAAAAAAAAAGTTACGAATGTACGAATTTTTTCGTTTATTTTGATTTTCGTTGTTCATGTTTTCGTTTTTCGGATTTTCTTCTTTCGTAGATTCGTTGTTTCTAATTTGTTTTTTTCGGATTTTCGTTGTTTTTCGGATTCGAACGATTCGTTATTCGTTAAAATTTTTAGCGAATCGTTCGTTCATTCGTACGATAACGAATGAACGAAAATAACCAAAAAAAAACGAAAAACGAAAAAAAACGAAACGAATTGCACATGTCTAATGAATATCTTTTTTGAGATTGTATCCTTCAACAACATACAGTGGCGGTAGAGCTGTTTAGTTGCTAAGGTATTGTTTTATAGACTGAAGCTCATGCGTTAGGAGCTAGTGGCATCCCAGTGGCACGAGACAACAGGACTGATAAATGTGTGAAGTCCATTGATAAATTATTGAGTATTGGGTCTGGCCTTCTTTGTTTCCGGTCAGTGACACTTCCTGTCTTCACAGGGTCAGCGGTTTGTCCCCTTTCCTTGGAGAGAACGATGCAGAAACCATGAACAATATATTGGTGGGTGACCCAGGATTTGAAGAAGAACCTTTTGAACAAGTTTCAGAAGAAGCTAAAGATTTTATATCCAATCTGCTGATCAGAGACAAGAGGTTCGAACCCTTTCACATTCAGTTTTCTCTTTCAATACATTTTTATTTATATATTTTAGATTACTGGTTATTAGGGTTGCACTGATACTGTTTTTTTTTTATTTTATCGGGGAGTTATTGATACTTTCATGCAAGTACTATATATACACGATACTGAGTACCGCTACTTTGCAGTGCAATTTGCGTCAATACAAAATAAATTGGCGCAAATTGCACTGCCTGCCCTGTGTGCACCTCCAGCGCCCGTGATTTGCCATCATCGGTGGGACCGGGACACCTCTGCAGATTTCAACTGTGCCTAGTATGTCATCCTGCACTTCTAGGTCTGGGGCGACCCCCTCCCGCTGTGATCATACACATTGGGAGCTGATCTCTGGGTACCGCGGGCTCGATGTCTGCCGGCACCCACCGATCATTAGACAGAGAGCCAGAACAGTGATCTGCCTATGTAAACAAGGCAGATCGCCATTCTGTCGGTAGGGAAGGCATTGATCTTTGTTCCTGCAGAAACATGGATCAATGCCTTCTCCTAGTAAAAGCACCTCCCACACAGTACACAAGCACTTGCTAGGCACACAGTTAACCCTTGGATAGCCCCTGATGTTAACCCCTTCCCTGCATAGTCATTAGTACAGGGGGTCCCCGGGTTACAAACAAGATCGGGACTGTAGGGTTGTTCTTAAGTTGAATCTGTTTGTAAGTCGGAATAGGTACATTTTTTAAGTGTAGCTTCAGCCCAAAAAATAAATTTTTAAGTTTTTTAGATAACATAGAGAAGGGTTATCACCCCTGTAACATTTGTTTTGCTGTCTGTGCCCCTGTTCAGAAGATTTCACCTCACCTTCTGTCCCAATGACAATTGGATTTTGAAAATTTTGGGTTGTTAGGGAAGCATGGACTGGTGATAAAGCATCAGTGGAGACACCTTTTTCCCATAATAACTCTTACAGGAGTGAATTTCCCTTCCTAGGGGTAGATTTCCTCTCACTTCCTGTTGTCACCCTCCGTTTGTAAGTAGGAGTCGTTTGTAAGTCGGATGTTTGTAAGTCGGGGTCCCCCTGTACAGCATATTTTTTAGCACTGATCCCTGTATTAGTGTCACTGGTTCCCAAAAAGTGTCAGTTGGTGTCCAATTTGTCCGCCGCAATATCGCAGTCCTGCTGTAAGTCGCTGATTATTATTAGTATAAATTAGTATTGATTAGTATTAGTATAAATATTATTATTAGTATATTAGTACTAATTATTATTATTAGTTATTAGTATATTAGTATAAATTATTAGTATAAATAAAAATAAAAATGCCGTATAAATAAAAATGCCATAAATATATCCCATACTTTGTAGACGCTATAAGCTTTGCGCAAACCAATCAATATATGCTCATTGGGATTTTTTTTACCAAAAATATGAAGCATAATACATATGCAAGAAATTAGATTTTTACTATTTTTTTATTGGATATGTTTTATAGCAGAAAGTAAAAAAATTATGTTTTTTTTTTTTTTAATTGTCGGTAATTTTTTGTTTCTAGTGCACAAATAAAGTAAAAAACACAGAGGTGATCAAATACCCCTAAAAGAAAGCTCTATTTGTGGAGAATTTTTTTTTATACATTTTATTTCTGTACAGCGTGGCACGACCGTGCAATTGTCAGTTAAACTTCAGCCCCGGAAGATTTTCCCCCTTTTAGACCAGGCCATTTTTTGCGATATCGCACTGCGTCGCTTTAACTGACAATTGCGCAGTCATGCGGCGCTGTACCCAAACAAGATTGACATCCTTTTTTTTTTCTCCCACAAATAGAGCTTTCTTTTGGTGGTATTTGACCACCTCTGCTGTTTTTATTTTTTGCTCTATAAACAAAAAACAAATAGGGACAAAAAACAATATTTTATACTTTTTGCTATAATAAATATGCAAAAAATAAATAAATAAGAAAAAATGTATTTCTTCATCAGTTTAGGCCAATATATATTCTTCTACATATTTTTGGTAAGAAAATGAGCATATATCGGTTTGCGCAAAAGTTATAGCATCTACAAAATAGGGAATAGATTTATGGCATTATCATTATTATTATTTTAATAGTAATGGAAGTGATCTGTGATTTTTAGCGGGACTGCGACATTGCGGCAGACAGATCGGACACTTTTGACACATTTTTGGGACCGGTGACATCTACACAGCGATCAGTGCTATAAAAATGCACTGATCACTGTGTAAATGTCACTGGTAGGGAAGGGGTTAACCCTAGGGGGCGATCAAGGGGGTTAACTGTGTTCCCTCAGTGTGTTCTAACTGTAGGGGGGATGGGAGTGACTAGAGGAGGAGAGAGATCGGTGTTTAATTTTTAAAAGTCACTAGAGGAGGAGACAGATCATTGTTCCTAATTAGTAGGAACAGACGATCTTGTCTCTCCTCTCCTGTCCTGTTTACACACACAAATCCCCGTTCTGGCTCTCGTGCCCACGATCGCGGGTGGCCGGCGGACATCACGCCCATCGGCTACACGCATCGGGTCCCCCGCCGTGCAGCGGGCACGCGAGCCTGCTATAGCTGTTTAAATAGTTGACGTACAGCTACAGCGATTTGCAGGAAGAGCCAATCTGCTGCAGTGTAATGATGGTGGCTGGCCGGCTAGTGGTTAAAGTAACGCAGTGCCATATCACAAAAAATGGCCTGGTCATGAAGTGGGAGGGGGGGGGGGTAAATCTTCCGGAGGTCAAGTGGTTAATATAACAAACCACCAACATCTCAGGCTGATTTTCTGAGTTTGTCCACAATGTCATCCATGGCTTTCTTCTCTGCTATTATTAGTGTTCATAATGATCTTTTTTTTTTTTTTTTTCTTTCTGTCAGTGGGAGGATGGGCGCAGGTCAGTGCCTTAAACATCCCTGGCTCAATGACCTTGCAAGAAAGGCCAAACTTTGTAACCGACTATTGAAGTCACAGATGGAACTGCGCAAATACATGATGAGGAGACGCTGGAAGGTGAGAATTCCATTTTTTTTTTTTAATAAAGCTGTCATCGCTTTGTCTTCAAAACTCATCCATTAACTTATATGTTTCATTAAAAAAAAAAAAACGTAAGAAGAACTGAAGGAATAAATATTGTAATTTTTTTTTCCAGTACAGTAAAACCTTGATTTGAGAGTAACTTGGTTTGAGAGCTTTTTGCCAGATAAGCAAAATTTTAAAATACATTTTGACTTGATATACAAGCGATGTCTTGATATACAAGTAGCGTCATGTCACAACTGAGTATAAAAGAGAAGAGAGGCGCCTCTAATGCCGCGTACACACGATCGGAATTCTCGTCGGAAAAGCCTTGGATGTTTTTTCCGACGGAATTCCGCTCAAGCTTGTGTTGCCTACACACGGTCACACCAAATTCCGACCGTCGAGAACGCGTTGACGTACAAAACTACGACGAGCCTTGAAAATTAAGTTCAATGCTTCCGAGCATGCGTCAAATTGTTTCCAAGCATGCGTAGGAATTTTGCACTTTGGAATTGCCACAGACGATCGGAATTGCCACAGACGATCGGAATTTCCGTTAGAAACCTTTTCCGCCGGAAAAATTGAGAACCTGCTCTCAATCTTGTGCTGGCCGAAATTCCGCCAGCAAAAGTCCGATGGAGCATACACACGGTCGCATTTTTCCGACCAAAAGCTCTCATCGGTCTTTTGCTGGCGGAATTTCCGATTGTGTGTACGCGGCATAATGCCCTGTACACATGGTCGGACTTTCCATTGGAAAATGTGCGATCGGATTGTGTTGTCGGAAATTCCGATTGTGTGTGGGCTCCATCTGACTTTTTCCGTCGGAATTTCCGACACACAAAGTTTGAAATCTGGATCTAAAATTTTCCGACAACAAAATCCGACCGTTTAACCACTTCATTACCGCCCATAGTCATATGACGCCCACAAGGTGGATCTACCATCCTGGGTGGGCGTCATATGACGTCCTCGCATTCCCGGCCGCCTGGGGGCGCGCGCCCGCGGCATCGCTCGGGACACGGTGCGAGTGCCCGGCGGCCGCGATGTCCGCCGGGCACCCGCGATTGCCCGTTAAAACAACGGGACCGTGCGGGACCGTGGAGCTGTGTGTGTAAACACACAGCTCCACGTCCTGTCAGTGCAGAGGAGACCGATCATGTGATCCCAGTACGGAGGAACACATGATCGGTCTCCTCCCCTTGAGTCCCCTCCCCCCACAGTTAGAATCACTTCTATTAGGGAACATATTAACCCCTCCAGCGCCCCCTAGAGTTAACCCCTTCCCTGCCAGTCACATTTACACAGTAATCATTGCAATTTTATAGCAACGATCGCTGTGTAAATGTGAATGGTTCCAAAAATGTGTCAAAAGTGTCCGAAGTGTCCGCCGCAATGTCGCAGTCACGAAAAAAAAATCGCAGATCGCCGCCATTACTAGTAAAAAAAAAAAAAAAAAAAAAAATTCAATAAATCTATCCCCTATTTTGTAGACGCTATAACTTTTGCGCAAACCGATCAATATACGCCTATTGCGATTTTTTTTTTTACCAAAAATATGTAGAAGAATACGTATCGGCCTAAACTGAGGAAAAAAAATTTTTTTTTTTTTTTTAAAAAATGGGATATTTATTATAGCAAAAAGTAAAAAATATTGTGTTTTTTTTCAAAATTGTCGCTCTTCTTTTGTTTATAGCGCAAAAAATAAAAACCGCAGAGGTGATCAAATACCACCAAAAGAAAGCTCTATTTGTGGGAAAAAAAGGACGTCAATTTTGTTTGGGTGTAACGTCGCACGACCGCGCAATTGTTAGTTAAAGCGACGCAGTGCCGAATCGCAAAAAGTGCTCTGGTAAGGAAGGGTGTTTAAAAGCCCTGTATTGAAGCGGTTAAATTCCGATCGCGTGTAGACGATTCCGACGCACAAAGTGCCACGCATGCTCGGAATAAATTACGAGACTAAAGCTATTGGCTACTGGTCTCTTTATAGTCCCGTCGTACGTGTTGTACGTCAACTCGTTACGAACGATCGGATTTCCCACAACTTTGTGCGACCGTGTGTCTGCAAGACAAGTTTGGCCCAAAATCAAAATCCAAAACGGATTTTGTCATCGGAATGTCCGACCGTGTGTACAGGGCATGAAGTATAGCAATATTTTAATGAAGGTACAACATTTAGCAACATATTGCTACACAAATGCGGCGTACACACGGTCGGAATTTCCGATGGAAACAGTCCGATGGGAGCTTTTCATCGGATTTTCCGACCGTCTGTATGCCCAACGGTCTTTTTCTGTCGGAATTTCCGACGGACTTTGAATTGAGAACCTGTTCTCAATTTTTCAGACGGAAAACCTTTCTATCGGATTTTCCGATCGTGTGTAGGCAATTCCGACGCGCAAAATTCCGACGCATGCTCGGAAACAATTCGACGCATGCTCGGACGCATTAAACGTCCCTTTTACAGTGTTGTCGACTGTGTGTTATGCCGCTGTGTTACTGACTGTCGGAACGAATTATGCTCGCAATCCAAGGTTTTACTGTTTTACTGTTTTTCTAAATAACCAGCCTGTTGTAATTGCTTAAATGTTTATACTGATTAACCTCTGACCTCTACTTACAGTGATCCATCTTCATTAATCCTGCCTTGATACAAAACCAATTGGAATCGATCACACATTCATTATAACCTTACAAGACCTCAATACTTTTTCCATCTCGACCCAGCCAACCTTTCCAACCTCTCTCCACCTGGACATATCCATTACAAACCCTTTCACACCTGTCCGTCTTCATTTATCCAAACTCCACCCCCATTTTTGTCTATTCAACGTCCACGCTTGCCCATCTGGACATTCCTATTACCGACCCAAACTCCTGTCCATCGTGATTAATAGGAACTCCAACACCCCCCCCTCTGCTCCTGTCCATCTTGATCAAACCTCACCACTTTGACAGTCTTTATCTTTTCAAAGCTTTGCATCTGCTCCGGCCTTATATATATATATATATATATATATATATATTGTAACCTGGGGGACAGGTAGCAGGTACAAAGCTCCCTGGGATGAGCTGTTTATTTAGGCACAGATACCAAATCCACTTGAGGTAGTGAAAACAGTGCTGGGTTTATTGGTTTTAAATACAAGTCCATACACAGGTGCTGCACAGTCTTCCAGAAAACATATCAAAACAGAAATAACAAAACAAAAGTCCTAGCCGTGTCTCGGCTCTAACTATACCATACACCGTCTCTAACTATCAAGCTGAGCAAGCCTACCGCTTGTCAGTTTCTGTAAAGAGTTTTTTTAAAGGGTTTTACCAACCTTTTGGCTCCTCACAAACCATCCCTGTTTGTGTGTCCCAGGCAGAGAGCAAAGGCTGTTTGCTCAGGTGAGCTTAAATTAGCCTGGAGAGGAGGACTAAGATCCGAACTGGATCTTGTATCAGAGACCTCTGAATGTGTATGAGAGGAGCCTGGGAGATGTATAAACCCCGAACAAGACTTCTCCTGGCTCTCTCTGGGACGCTCTGCTACATATCCTCCCCCCTTGTTTCAACCCCAGGGTTGGAACACCTGTGGCCCAACAGGAGTGAACACGGGACAGGGCATCTACATTCCCCATCTCCACACCTGGCCTGTGTTTTACGGTGAAGGAGTAATCCTGTAGAGCCAAAAACCACCGGTTCACCCGTCTATTAGTCTCCTTCTTTTGGGCCATCCATTTCAGGGGAGCATGGTCAGTTATTAAGTCAAACTGACGCCCTAACAAATAGTACCTGAGCGCGTCCACGGCCCACTTTATGGCTAAACATTCCTTTTCAATGACTGCATACTTTTTCTCATGGTCATTGAGCTTTCTGCTTAGGTACACGACAGGGTGTTCTTCCCCATTGTATACCTGTGATAGTACTGCCCCGATACCAACATCAGACGCATCCGTCTGAACCAAAAACTCTCTGGAGAAATCGGGAGAGTACAGTACTGGCTGTGCACACAGAGCCTTCTTCAGGACCTGGAAAGACTCCTCTGCTACTGGGGACCATTTCACCATTACAGAATCTTTCCCTTTCGTAAGGTCTGTCAGAGGGGCAGCTATAGTTGCAAAATTTGGGATAAATCTTCTATAATACCCCGCAATACCAAGAAAGGCCCTGACCTGCTTCTTGTTTGCAGGGCGTGGCCATTCCTGGATGGCTGCTATTTTACTCACTTGAGGTTTTATGACACCACGGCCAATAGTATAGCCCAAATACTTGGCTTCCTCTAGACCAATGGCACATTTTTTTGGATTTGCCGTAAAACCTTCTTTGAAGAGGGAATCAAGAACAGCCTGGACACGAGGCAAGTGAGACTCCCAGTCAGTACTATGTACCACTATGTCATCTAGATAGGCTGCTGCATATCGTCGGTGGAGTTTTAGGGTCCTGTCCATGGCCCTCTGAAATGTTGCGGGGGCATTTTGCAACCCAAAAGGCATTTTTTTTTATATTGGAAGGAACCGTCTGGGGTCACAAACGCAGTCTTCTCTTTGGCGCTACCAGTTAGGGGTATTTGCCAATACCCTTTTGTCAAGTCCAAAGTGGTAAGATAGCGAGCCTTGCCAAGTCGGTCTATAAGTTCGTCTACTCTGGGCATTGGGTATGTGTCAAACTTTGTCACCGCATTAAGCTTCCTGAAGTCGTTACAGAACCTCCACGTGCCATCCGGTTTTGGGACTAACACGATGGGGCTAGACCAGTCACTATTGGATTCCTCAATGACATCTAGCTCCAACATTTTTTTAACTTCCTTGCTGATGTCCTTTCTCCTCGCTTCAGGAATTCGGTAAGGTTTGAGCTTGACACGTACCCCAGGTTCAGTAACAATATCATGCTGAACTGCTGAAGTCGTGCCAGGTAACTCTGAAAACTTCTCTCTATTCCTTATCAGGAATTCTCTAGTGTCCTGTTTTTGGGAATATGAGAGGGTGTCTGGAATCGTGACCTCAGGGATGAGAGGGGACTCAGTACCCGTAGGCGTTACTGGGAGAGGCCTCGCAGTTAACGCCATTCTATCCTTCCAGGGTTTTAACAGGTTTATATGGTAAACCTGTTCGGGCTTCCTTTTTCCTGGTTGATAAACCTTGTAATTGACCTCCCCAACTCTCTCAATTACTTCAAAGGGACCCTGCCACTTAGCCAGGAACTTGCTCTCAACAGTGGGAACTAACACCAGGACCCTGTCACCAGGTGAGAAAACACGGAGTTGGGCCCCCCTGTTGTATATTCTCTGTTGGGCTGCCTGGGCCTGCAGTAAGTGTTCTTTTACCACTGGCATGATTGCTGCAATCCTCTCCTGCATTTGGGCAATATGCTCAATGACACTTTTATGGGGTGTCTGTTCTCCCTCCCAAGTTTCTTTGGCTATGTCTAAGAGTCCCCGAGGGTGTCTCCCATAAAGCAACTCAAATGGGGAGTACCCCGTAGAGGACTGGGGAACCTCCCTGATGGCAAACATCAAGTATGGTATCAGGAAGTCCCAGTTTTTCCCATCCTTGTCCACAACCTTTTTTAACATGCTCTTTAACGTCTTATTGAAGCGTTCCACTAAGCCATCCGTTTGAGGATGATAAACTGAGGTTCGCAGCTGCGTCACCTTAAATAACTTGCAGAGCTCCCTAGTTATTCGCGACATAAACGGGGTGCCCTGGTCTGTAAGGATTTCTTTCGGGATGCCAACCCGACTGAACACCATAAACAGTTCTTTGGCAATGTTTTTAGCAGACGCGGCGCGTAAGGGAACTGCTTCAGGGTAGCGGGTAGCATAATCCATGATTACGAGGATATGCTGATGACCCCTGGCAGACTTGGGAAGTGGGCCCACAAGGTCCATGGCAATCCTCTCAAAGGGCACTTCAATGATAGGCAAAGGTACTAAAGGACTTCGGAAGTGGGATAGTGGGGCTGACATCTGACACACAGGACAGGATTGACAATAATTCTTAACATCTTTCTGTATCCCGGGCCAGTAAAACCTGCGCAACACCCTTTCAGTAGTTTTTTCAACCCCTAAATGGCCTCCTAGCAAGTGCCCATGGGCAAGTTCTAACACCAGCCGTCTGTATGGCTTAGGGACCACCAACTGTTCAACCACTTCATCATTCATTTTACATACACGATACAGTAAATCCTCATTGCTGCTGAAATAAGGAAAACAGGGCCTGTCCCCGGGTTCGACAGGTACATCATTAATCACTATTACATTTTCCCAGGCCCTGGAAAGGGTATGGTCTTTTCTCTGCTCAGTACCAAAATTTTCCTTATGCACATTAAGGTCATCAAACTCTAACATAGGCTCGGGGTCAGCAGACGGCTGTCCGGCTCTACTGGTAGTAGGGACTTCCTCAGGGTCCTCCAGCTCTCCTGCCATAACCGATAGAGGAAAACCCGGGGAGCCCTGAGAAGAGTCCCCTGAACCCACCTTGTCAGTAGTGGCCAGGAATTCTGGCTCTGCGACTGAGTTGGGTACTGCGACCGGGTTGGGATGATCCCACAGTTCCCAGAACTTAGGGAAGTCCCTACCAATGATGGCCTCATGCACCAAGTGGGGAACAAGTCCAACCGGATGGGTCACTGTACCTAAACCAGTTTTAAACTGAACAGTGGTTACAGGATACTCCCGGGTATTCCCATGTATACAGATCACAGCAACATTTTTAGCATGATAATTCACAGGTTCAATAATTTCAGCTGTAACCAAAGTCACTAGACTTCCAGAGTCCAGCAAGGCTGTAATAGGCTTATCATTCACAGTCATTTGGCACATTGGTTTTCTCATATTTGGCGTTGCAGTGCATGAAACCGCTGCAAACATAGACTGCCTTCTAATAGATAAATCACACTGCATTGGTTCATCTGTCAATGGACAATTTGCCGCAACATGTCCCATTTCTTGGCAACGAAAACACCTGACGTTTCCCCAGTTTGGTTTGCTGACAGGCACCGGCTTCCCTTGTTTGGGAGGCCAAGCTTCAGTCCTGGCACCAAAAATCCTCCCCCCTATTTCCTTGCCATGCTTACCACCCACTTCCCCTGGAACAGTCTTACCGGTTGCCTGGGGAGACCGTGGCTTTGGGCGGAAAGTCCGTGCGGCTGTAGGGGTGGTGACCAGGTTCTTTGCAGCAAAATACCTTTCAACAAGTTCCACCAGGTGGTTTGCCGAATTGGGGTCTCCTTGACTCACCCACTCCTGCAGGGGAATGGGTAGTGACCTCAGAAACTGGTCCATGACCACACGCTCCACTATTTGTGGCCCAGACAGGGACTCCGGCTGTAGCCATTTCCTCACCAGGTGAATTAGGTCGAACATCTGCGATCTTGGGGGCTTCTCGTCTTGGAAGGACCAGCTGTGGACCCGCTGTGCTCGAACTGCCAAAGTGACACCAAGTCGTGCCAGTATTTCCTGTTTGACCTTTTCATAGTCTGCTGCTTCTGCTGACTCCAAATCATAGTAGGCCTTCTGCGATTCCCCAGTAAGCAACGGGGCGACCAGTCCTGCCCACTGGGTTTTAGGCCAACCTTCCCTCTCAGCGGTCCGTTCAAACGTTAGCAGAAAGGCCTCTGGATCATCATCTGTAGTCATCTTGGACAAAAAGCGGGCCACATGGATGGCTGAGGGCTTGTCTCCAATATTATCAATGTTAGCAGGTGACCACTGTGCTATTGTCTCCACAACCTCAGACAAGGTTTTCCTATCTGCTTTTGCATCAGTGGCTAGCTGTTCAAACAGCCTCTGCGATTGCTCCTGTGCGATAGCATTAGCTTGCTGTTGTGCCGCATGGAGTGCAGCGTTTGTTTTCTGCTGTTCAGCGGTTGCTTGCTGTTGTGCAGCGTTTGCTTGCTGTTGTGCAGCGTGGAGTGCAGCGTTTGTTTTCTGCAGTGCAGCGTTTGTTTGCTGTTGCGCAGCGTTGGATATCATCAACTGTTTTAGGATTTCCTCCATGTTTAGTCACTCTAGGTACTGGCCTTTTAAGTAGTAACTTACTACAGCTGCCCGCATTCTCCACCATATGTAACCTGGGGACAGGTAGCAGGTACAAAGCTCCCTGGGATGAGCTGTTTATTTAGGCACAGATACCAAATCCACTTGAGGTAGTGAAAACAGTGCTGGGTTTATTGGTTTTAAATACAAGTCCATACACAGGTGCTGCACAGTCTTCCAGAAAACATATCAAAACAGAAATAACAAAACAAAAGTCCTAGCCGTGTCTCGGCTCTAACTATACCATACACCGTCTCTAACTATCAAGCTGAGCAAGCCTACCGCTTGTCAGTTTCTGTAAAGAGTTTTTTTTAAAGCGTTTTACCAACCTTTTGGCTCCTCACAAACCATCCCTGTTTGTGTGTCCCAGGCAGAGAGCAAAGGCTGTTTGCTCAGGTGAGCTTAAATTAGCCTGGAGAGGAGGACTAAGATCCGAACTGGATCTTGTATCAGAGACCTCTGAATGTGTATGAGAGGAGCCTGGGAGATGTATAAACCCCGAACAAGACTTCTCCTGGCTCTCTCTGGGACGCTCTGCTACAATATATATATATATACATATATATATATATATATATATATATATATATATATATATATATATATATATATATATACTTCAATCTGCTCGACTGTGACAGCCGCGGCGCTGCAGAGAACCGTGAAAACTGAGAGAACATGATCATTGCGCCAGGTCCCGGGTCACTGCCGACAGGTGTCTCGCACCTCCCCCCCAAAATGCCACTGCCTCGGGCTCTCCCCATGTGTGTTTTCTGAGCTACATTATGGGTCTGAAGGGGTGGGGGTCTTTACTATAGGAGGGGTCTTTACTTTACTGTAGGGGGGTCTGTACTGTAGGGGGGGGTCTTGTACTGTAGGGGGGGTCTTGTACTGTAGGGGGGGTACTGCACTGTAGGGGGGGGTCTGTACTGTAGGGGGGGGGTCTTGTACTGTAGGGGGGTCTGCACTGTAGGGGGGGTCTTGCACTGTAGGGGGGGGGGTCTTGCACTGTAGGGGGTGGGGGGGGGGTCTTGTACTGTAGGGGGGTCTGTACTGTATGGGGGGGGGGGTCTTGTACTGTAGGGGGGGTCTTGTACTGTAGGGGGGGTCTGATACTGTAGGGGGGGGGGGGTCTTGTACTGTAGGGGGGTCTTGTACTGTAGGGGGGGGTCTGTACTGTAGGGGGGTCTGTGTACTGTAGGGGGTCTGTGTACTGTAGGGGGGGGGTCCTGCACTGTAGGGGGAGGGGTCTGCACTGTAGGGGGAGGGGTCTGTACTGTAAGGGAGGATTCTGTACTGTAGGGGAGGATTCTGTACTGTAGGGGGAGGTCTGCACTGTAGGGGGGGGTCTGCACTGTAGGGGGGTCTGCACTGTAGGGGGAGGGTCTGTACTGTAGGGGAGGATTCTGTACTGTAAGGGGGTCTATACTGTAGGGGGGGGAGGGGGGGGTCTTTACTGTAGGGGATATGCACTGTAGGGGGGGTCTTCACTGTAGATGGGGGGCCTTTACTGTAGATGGGGGGGTCTGCACTGTAAATGGGGGTCTGCACTGTAGGGGGGTCTGTACTGTAGGGGGAGGTCTGCACTGTAGGGGATCCAGAGCTATGGGGGGCTGTGTAATGTAAAGGGGTGCAGCGGTACAAGGGCTGTGTAATGTAAAGGGGTCCAGAGGTTTAGGGTGCTGTCTAATGTAAAAGGGTCCAGAGGTTCAGGGTGCTGTTGTATGTAAAGGGGTCCAGAGGTTCAGGGTGCTGTGTTATGTAAAGGGATCCAGGGGTACAAGGGTTGTGTAATGTAAAGGGGTCCAGAGGTGCAGGGTGCTGTGTAATGTAAAGAGGTCCTTAGGTGCAAGGTCCAGTGTAATGTAAAGGGGTCCAGAGGTGCAGGGTCCACAGGAGCAGTTGTGGAGAGGGGGTACACAGACAAAAAAGATATTGAAGGATGCAGAGGTATGCAGGGGGCACAGTGGGGTGTTTTTACATTTTAAGGTGGGGTGGGGGTTGCCATATATAGGATCCGCCCCCGGGTGCCAAATGCTCTAGGTACGCCCCTGCGTGTCAGTCGTTTATTTTTAATTATTTTTACAACTTTTTTAGGAGCCCCATTCGGAGGACATTAGTAATTTATCCGGAGGGGGAATCTGCGGCGCACAGGTTGATTAGGATGTGCCCAGGCACACTCGGCACACACCCTGCACACGCCTATGGGTAACAGCATCAAAATAAGAGGTGTTTTCATGCAATATGCTTTGCAAATATGAAAATTCAACAAAAGAAAAAAAAAATTCCTTCACAGTTTAACATTTTTCAGTCCTGCTCAAATTGACCAAATATATTATATACTTCATAATAATAATAATAATAATAATAATAATTAAATAATAAAAATATTATATACGAAATAATATTCATAAACGGTTACTATGTCTCTTCTGCAATAAAATTTAATTAAATATAAAGTGATATACCGCGCTAAGTGCAAAAATCATTACTTAAAAAACAGCAGTGACAAACCATATAATATCATCATAGTAAACATAAATAAAACCAAAAAAAGTCACGCTTAATCAAATACAAACCACAAATATACTGTGAATGTAATAACCTAGTGCATATTGAAACAGTGTAATGAATAACAAAAAATATATATATATATATATATATATATATTTATAAACACACACGTGAAAAATATATAAAGATAAAAAATATTGAAATGAAGATAGAGTTCTGGACAATATACAAGAAAAAAAGTTCCCAAAATATAGACATCCAACAAGATGTTAACCAAGAAAAATAAGCAAATCTTCCTGTGACAATCACTCTGTATGGAGACCCTTATTGGATAATGTGGACCTCCTATCGCTGGCGAGGTCACATGCATTGGCAGATATAGCCCCTCATAATGGGCACAGCAGGTGACAAGCCTAGGAACTCAGCACAGGGACAGTGGGGACCCCTCATAATGGGCACAGCAGGTGTACAGACCCAGGAACTCAGCACAGGGACAGTGGGGACCCCTCATAATGGGCACAGCGGGTGACTGACAATATTTGCCATTATTATTACTATCAGTGGCACTAATTTTCATATTTATATATTTCTCTCAGCCTTCCAGTTATACGGCTTTCAATTTTCTAGCAGTCACTCCCCTCTACATTCTTCATCCCTGACCCCACAGCATCATCACATCACTTCCAGCCTTCACCAAACAATTGACATACAATCCTCTTTCTTTTTTTTTTTTGTCCCCAACAGAAAAACATCTTTGCGGTGACCGCAGCAAACAGGTTTCGGAAGTCTGGGAGCTCAAGCTGTCTCACCTTACTAGCAAAATAGAAAGCAACCGGGAAA
>CM053037.1:14985064-15016670 GCA_028564925.1 Lithobates sylvaticus | reverse complement strand
AACAACTCCGCCAAAGCGCCGCTGCAGCAGCGCTTTTAACCCTTTTTCGGCTGCTAGCGGTGGGTAAAATGACCGCTAGCGCCCGAAAAGCGCTGCGGAAAAAAACGACACTAAAGTGCCGCTAAAAATAAGGGGGCTTTAACGCAGATGCCCGCCCCAGTGTGAAAGGTAAAAGTTGTCGCTTAACCACTTGTCACCCGTCCCATTAGCAGATTTACTGCTACAGGGCGACTCTCCCATATATTCACAATTCTGCACTTCTGGGCAGGGGGGCGCGATTCTGCTTCATCTGTGATTAAGCACAGCAGAAGCTCATCTGCGGGTGCTGGGAACTGAATGTCCGCCAGCACCCACCGATCCACAGTAAAAACACAAATAACCGATACCGAGGGAGACACTCCAATGGGCAGGACTAGGTTTCTGTTCAGAAAATAGCACAGCTTCTGGGAGTCGCTCAGCGGCAACCTCTGCTATTCTACCGGGTTACCTTGAATGAACTGTGAAGGTTTTGGAATCGGGTGAGAATAATGACATATTAGGCACTTTGTTATCATTACCAAAAAGATCAAATTATTTTTCTCTTACTGAAAAGAATCCCGGATTTGTCATGGCCGTACCTTACAACATTTCTCAGCTTAAAGTGTTACTAAACCCACAACAGTATAATCAGTCTGTATATGCAGTAAAGCATGTTTGTTATACTCACTGTAGCACCTAAGGGGTTATTTCGCTGCATTGTCACACTTCCCTTCTTCAACAGTCCTCAATCCATCTCCTGATAGTACAGAGCTTTGGAGGCACTGGACACATGCTCAGTTTGGTGTGTATTGCTAGAATAAATTTTTTTTGGGGAGGGGGGGTGCGCATGTGATCAGCAAAGGGCCAATGAGCACTGTCCAGACAGAGGGTCAGCAGTCATGCAGCCTCATAGGACAGTCAGAGGAGAATGAAAACTCCTACTATACTGCTGAGGAGAAAAGGTATTTAGTAGGGGGGTGGACGATTATCGGGGGCCCAATATTCACATTTTTCAAAGTATCTGTATCACCAGAAACATACCGATATTGCATTAAGTTGTTGTTTTCAATTCAAGTGCATAGGAGGGGTTTGGGGGTCTTAAAGACTTCAGATCGCTCCATAAAGAGTACCTGTCACCGCCTATTACTGTCACAAAGATGTTACATTCCTTGTGACATCAATAAAAATTATTATTATTATTTTTTTTTTTAAAGGACAGTGTAAAAATAAAAAAAACTTTAAAATGTACAAAATATCCGCACCTGATATCGGCTATCGACCTAAAAAAAAAAAAAAAAAAAAAAAAAAAAAAAAAACGGGTTCGCATTGGCCCTGAAAAAAACGATATTGGTCGACCCCTAGTATTTAGCAGTTTACATTTACTAAAATAATTGCATTTCCATGTGGGAAACCAGATATAGTGAATGCAGGCTCCTGGGTTTAGTAACACTTTGATCAAAATTTTAATTAATAAATTTTATGTGATTTATTAAAACAAACATTATATTTTTGTATTAACAGTCGACTGTGCCTATAAAGTCCAAGTCCCAATTGTCCTATCATTGATCAAAATTTTATCCAACCAAGAAATCGCAACATTACTCCAGTCCCAACGAGGCCTCCAGCTCCCAGTGAATGGAAAGGTAACGTCCCGTCATTTACTGATCCAACCCACAGAACACTCATCTCTGGGATCAGGTACACCACACATGGTAAAAGAAGTACGAGAATCCCCCGCCAATAATTACCTTTGAATGACAACCTTTACAAGCGGTGTGCGTTTCCCTCATCTGCTTCTCCAAATCAGACGCCTTAATGCCAGGAGTGAGGCGGCTGCGGCACACCGCGCATGTGGGACTCCTCTGTGTCATGCACTGCTCGAAGCACATCATACAGAATCTGCAGGTGGGGGGAAAGAGAAAAATCTCAGTTTCAATTTGATCTCTTAATGTTTTATTCATTTGATCATTTGATTTCAATTTGATCTCTTAATGTATTACATTGTGAAGGATGTTATGGTATCCTTACAGAAGAACTTTTTATTTCACGTGCAGTGGGAACTGCTCATTTTAGTCTAGGGGTGAGAGGAGCAGAGATATACTTTCCTAATCCACAGATCCTAGGAGCGCAAGACTGGTCCCAGCCACCCCCCCCCCCCCAGCAGTCTTGGGAATGGACTGTTCCTGAAGTCATCATGCCCATAGACCTGCTCTGAACACCAGGATGGCAGGAGCAGGTCCTGGATGTGAGGGGGGGGGGGGGGGGGAATAAATAAATAAAATCGCTGTGTTCTGGAGGAACGAGGGACGGAGCAATTAAAGCTTTTCCCCGTGCCCCTGGACAAATCAAGCAGTTAACCCATGCAGTGCAGGCACAGCCCCACCGCATAGGAAAATAGAAATGTTGCCTGAAATACTGAAAGTGGAATTTAAAGCGTTTCTTACCCCAACACTTCATATTCCTGATATGTGGCTGCTGTACCATGTACTTCTATGAGAAAGTCTCCTGTACTTTGTATTGTTTCCTTTGTGTGATATCCCTGATGATCCTGCCAGTCCCTCTTTCCTATTAAAACTGACCACACTAAGCAGGAAAACATATTGTGGCCAGTTCTCTAGTTAAGCAAGGGCCATAAAGACAGGGATGAGCGAGTTTGGGGTGGAGGAACTTGACTGGCATGCACAGAGTCCTGACCTCAACCCGATAGAACACCTTTGGGATGAATTAGAGCGAAGACTGCGAGCCAGGCCTTCTTGTCAAACATCATTGCCTCACAAATGCTCCTCTGGAAGAATGGTCAAACATCCCCATAGACACACTCCTAAACCTTGTGGACGGCCTTCCCAGAAGAGTTGAAGCTGTTTATAGCTGCAAAGGGTGGGCCAACTCAATATTGAACCCTACGGACCAAGACTGGGATGGCATTAAAGTTCATGGGCGTGTAAAGGCAGGTGGCCCAATACTTTTGGTAATCTAGTGTATGTGTAAAGCGCTTCCTAAATTGACTGCGCTATATAATTACCTGTAATAACATCCGCTCTTCTGTCTGGAATTCTATTTTAGTAAATGACAATGGCAGGTAGATAGAAAGAGTAGGGATCGTACATTCAGAGCCTCACACCAATTTCATTTCAACATCCTAATTTTTATGTACGAGGAGCACCAATAGAGCATCATCACTCCCAGAAGTAACCTGTAAACTATCTCTACCCATAATGCATCATTCAGAGAAGGGGTCCCTTTATTAAAAAAAAAAAAAAAAAAAAAAAAAAAAAAAAAAAAAAAAAGGTACAAAGCACTCCATATAGAAAGTATAAAGGAAAAAGTGAAAGTCACTCACATATCTCAGCAGCTTTCAGTTTCCCTTTCCTCACCCGAGTTTCATTTAAGTGATCACAAATTAAAACAAGTCACCACAGCGCCACCTGTACATCTGCTGTGTATGTGCGGGGCGTAGAGAAGGCTAAACTGGGACTTGTAGTTCCCCTGGTCCTGAATGATCAGTATAGCGTGCACAGGTGACCCCCTCACAGAAGGAATAAGAGACACAGGTACAGTATAAAGAGCCCCTATACAGAAGTATAAAGGGTCCCATATAGAGGAAGAAGATAAGATTTTACTTTCTCTTTCCTATACCTTACAGATAAACAACCAATTCCTACAAATCAAAGACTAAGACCCCCGCTGGGTGTGTGGAGGGGTCAGAGGCTACATTGGGTCTTATAGTTCCCCTGATCATGTGAGATCAGCATAACACTGACAGAGGGTGACCGTACAACCCCCTATAGGAGATAACAGGTGGAGGTCCCCCCACACAGCTAATGGGGGGGGGGGAAGAGGTTCCCCCCCCCACACAGCTAACGGGGGGGGGGGGAGAAGTTCCCACCCCCCACACAGCTAACGGGGGAGAGCCCCACACAGATAACAGGGGATCCTCTGCATAGAGATATATAGGGCACCATATACGGTATGAAGGGAGAAGTGAAAGTCACTGACATCTCCTTCACTTTCTCTCTCCTCATCCTTACAGATGAATTCCTATAAATCCCCACAATCCCTCCTGTACACCTGGGGGGGAGGGGATGGGGGTCATGGCAGGCTATCCTGGGACTTGCAGTTCCCCTGATCACGTGACCTCAGCACTCACATGTGACCACACGCCACCCTCACAGGATCCTGGAAGAGCTCCAGACAGATGGGACACAGAAACCGGTCCATGGGGTCCATATCCCGGGCGGCCCCGGGGCCTCTCTGCCAGTACTGATCCCCCGCCATCACCTTCACAACCTCTTCACTTCCGCAAACACCCGCTGACGTCACACAGCCAATCCCAGCCCCGCATGCCGCACCACGTGGGGGGAGCAACGGGGGTCACATGACTGAACTCCAGTGTTACATTGTATCCAATCCTTCCTCCACTCATCAGTGTTACATTGTATCCAATCCTTCCTCCACTCATCAGTGTTACATTGTATCCGATCCTTCCTCCACTCATCAGTGTTACATTGTATCCGATCCTTCCTCCACTCACCAGTGTTACATTGTATCCGATCCTTCAGCCACCCATCAGTTACATTGTATCCGATCCTTCCTCCACCCATCAGTGTTACATTGTATCCGATCCTTACTCCACTCATCAGTGTTACATTGTATCCGATCCTTCCTCCACTCACCAGTGTTACATTGTATCCGATCCTTCAGCCACCCATCAGTTACATTGTATCCGATCCTTCCTCCACCCATCAGTGTTACATTGTATCCGATCCTTACTCCACTCACCAGTGTTACATTGTATCCGATCCTTACTCCACTCACCAGTGTTACATTGTATCCGATCCTTCCTCCACTCATCAGTGTTACATTGTATTCGATCCTTCATCCACTCATCAGTTACATTGTATCCGATCCTTCCTCCACCCATCAGTGTCACATTGTATCCGATCCTTCCTCCACCCATCAGTGTTATATTGTATCCAATCCTTCCTTCACTCATCAGTGTTACATTGTATCCGATCCTTCCTCCACCCATCAGTGTTACATTGTATCCGATCCTTCCTCCACTCATCAGTGTTACATTGTATCCGATCCTTCCTTCCCCTCATCAGTGTTACATTGTATCCGATCCTTCCTTCACTTTGCGATACGTTTTTATTTTATTTTACTAAAGGCAAATCCACTTTGTACTACAAGTGCAGTCGCTGTAGATCTGAGGGGGACATGCAAGGAAAATAAAAAACAGTATTTTTGCTTGCACATGATTGGATAATAAAATCAGCAGAGCTTCCCCTCTTATTAACATAAACAGTAAAGCTCACTTTAGGACACACAATATTTTACCCAATTTTTTGGTCAAATATTTTAATATTTACCCCCCTTCATGGCCAGGCCATTTTTTTAGCGATACGGCACTGTACCCAAATACAATGTATGTCCTTTTTTTCCCACAAATTGGATTTTTACCTTAATGCATTCTATGTCTTCTAATGCCGCGTACATACGATCGGACTATCCGGGGAACAATCTGCCGGACTTTCCGAATGAGCGTACTTGCGCACACACGCCCACACACGACCGGACTTTTCCTGCGGACCAGGTCCGTAGGTCAATCCACTGGACTTTTGGCGGAGGTCCGCTGGACTTTCCAAATGAACGGACTTGCCCACACACGGAGTAAAGTCAGTACTCCATCGGCGAGATTGACACTTTGCTAGCCCCGTCACCTGGTATGGATTTAAAGGGGAACCCCTACGCCGAAAAAACGGCATGGGGGTCCCCCCAAAGTCCATACCAGACCCTTACCTGAGCACGCAGCCCGGCCGGTCGGGAAAGGGGGTGGGGACGAGTGAGCGCCCCCCCTTCTGAGCCGTACTAGGCCTTGTGCCCTCAACATGGGGGGATGCTGGGACTGTGACATCATAATCACCCGGTGACCCCGCCCCTTATCCCTATATAAGTCGCAGCGCAACGCGTCCCTGGCATTGCGAGTGGAGAGAGCATTGTGTCAACATCGGAAGGAAGAAGAAGAAAAGAAGTAGAAGGAGGCGGCGGACACAGCGACAGCGACGAACCAGAAGACCGGGCCAACGCTAGTAAAAGAGCTGCAAGAAGATAGCGGAGGCCCGGCAGAAGAAACGAAGAACGGGACAAGACCTCCGAAGTCGGAAGAAGACACCCGAAGCCGGAAGAAGACCCCCGGACGGCGGCAGCAACGAGGGAGAAAGCCGGGCTCCTCCGCTAGTAAAAGAGCAGAAAAAGAGCAGAAGATAGCGGAGGAGCTTGGCGAGAAGACCCCCGGGAAAACCCCCGGAGCTGTCTAATAAACTACTTTAAAAACCTGTGTTGTGTTTTTTATTAACACTTTTTCCCTCAGGTGAATGGGTAGGGGTACCATGTACCCAATACTCATTCACATAGGGTGGGGGGCCGGGATCCCAGATTCTGATAACCCCCCCCACCCGCAGACCCCGACAACCAACGGCCAGGGTTGTCAGGAAGAGGCCCTTGTCCTCATCAACATGGGGACAAGGTGCTTTGGGGTGGGGGCCCCCCATGTTGAGGGCACATGGCCTGGTACGGCTCAGGAGGGGGGCGCTCGCTCGTCCCCACCCCCTTCCCTGACCGGCTGGGATGCGCGTTCGGATAAGGGTCTGGTATGGACTTTGTGAGGACCACCACGCCGTTTTTTTGGCGTAGGGGTTCCCCTTTAAATCCATACCAGGCGACGGGGCTAGCAAGGTGTCAATCTCGCCGATGGAGGCAGCGACATTGGCTTCCTTCACTAGTCCCGTCTACCTGGAGTCACGTTCAAAATTAACGGACTTTACTCCGTGTGTGGGGCAAGTCCGTTAATTTCAAAATTCTGGCACACAGACGGCCGGATTGTCTGCCGGACTGCGGAGTCCGTCGGACAATTTTGAGTCAAGACTTCTTTCTAAGTCCGCCAGACTTTTGGGAAGAAAAAGTCAGCCGGAGCCCACACACAAGCGGATTGTAGTCCGATCGTGTGTACGCGGCATATTACTTTTAAAACAGGGTTCCCCAGCCCCCGGGCCGCAGAGCTGTACCGGTCCGTGCCCTGTTTCCAGCCGGGCCGCGAAAGCTGCACTAAAAGAGGTGCGGTGGGCAAGCATAGAGATGACAGGTTCATAGAGCCACGACAGTTTTGCCACGACAGTGCACATGCTCCTCTTTAGGTAAGTAAGCTGTACATTACTTATGTAGCGCTACTCCTGTAGGAGAACCGTCTGTTCTCACACAAGGCCCATGGACAGCTGGTTGTCTCCTCCCAACTTCCAAGCGTCACCTATCTCCAGTTTTTCAATATCTGTGATATCTTTAATAAAATTGTTATATTTTTATATATACGTTATGAGTCTATTACACCCAAGGAGGCACATTTAAAGTCCCACACATTTTTGGATTCTAGTATCTTTTCTGCAGGTGTGTGTTGGACCGGCTATGAGGGGAGGTTGGAGGCCGGGAGTGGCATCGCTAGGAGGTGGCTTTTGGGGCTATAACCCTGAATCTGGGGCCCACAGCCCCAAGTCTCTTACCGGGTGCAGCGGTGCCATACCCCTGCCGCGGCAGTCCCGGTTCCTGCTTGCCACTGACTGACATTCCAGCGGTGGTTGGTTGCTAGGACTGCCCAGCATCTAGCAACCATGTGACTATGCCCCCCGGCATTCAGCAGAGAGCTGAACTTTCCTGGCTTGCAGTCCTGTCCAGGGCTGGCTGCTTCCACACCTCCTGGCTAAATGTCTTCTCAGTGGTTGGTTGCTATCAACCAACCAACCACAGTTTGTCTAACTCCGCTCCCTCCCAATGTGGAACCTTCTCATTTAGACCTGGATGCTGCCAGTGCCCCGCCTCCCCTTTCACACGTTGTGAATTTAAAGAAGGTAAGAAACTTTAGGTGGCTTATATTTAATGCTAGAAGAGGAGCAGCTCTGGTTACCCTGATGTAAGGAGGGGGGTGGCTCTCTGGGGACCCTGAAGTAAGGGGGGCTCTTTGGGGACTGTGATATAACAAGGAGGGCTCTGGAGACCCTGAAATAAGGAGGGGGCTCTGTGGGGACCCTGATGTAACAAGAAGGGCTCTGGGGACCCTGATGTAAGGAGGGGGGCTCTTTGAGGACTGTGATGTAACAAGCAGGGCTCTGGAGACCCTGATGTAAGGAGGGGGGCTCTCTGGGGACCCTGATGTAATGTGTGGATGGGGAAATTTATTCAGTTTATTTTGTTCAGCTGAGATATGTAACGATATTTTATATATATATATATATATATATATATATATATATATATATATATATATATATATATATATATATATACACACACACACATGTATATTATATACATGTGTATGCCCGCCCAAGCGTATGACTTTCTTTACTTCAACGCTATGGGCTCTATCTTTTGTAGACCTAGCAATGCCCCTGAAGGTCGGTATTTTTTTGCAGGTGTGTGTTGGACCGGCTATAAGGGGAGGTTGGAGGCCAGTATTTTTTTCAGGCAGGTTTGGAACAGCCTGAAATGGAAGGTGATTTAACATATGATTGCAAATACAGTGCTGTAAAAAAGCATTTGCCCCCTTCCTGATTTTTTATTTTTTTACATATTTATCACACTTAAGGCTGGGTTCACACCTATGCGAATTGGAATCGGGTTTCTCCACATTCCAATTCGCATAGCAGGAGAATATGACCTGCTCTCTATGGAGCCGGTTCTCATGTCTCCGGGGTGGGTGCCGAGTGCACTGCACAGAAATGCTGTGCGTCTTTGCCTCAGTTTCAGGGCCAAATTCAGGCAAAGATTCTGCCCTTCCTGTCCCTTACAAACAGTCAGCTCCTTTCGATATCTGGGGGTTATGATACAACAACCAATCTCCTCCTACATCAAAATTAATCTAGATCCTCTTATCGGAAGACTAAGAACCACATTAAAAACATGGACCAATCTCCCCCTAACACTACTAGGTAGAATAAACATTTTTAAAATTATCTTTTTACCATGATTTCTGTACATCATGGGTAATTCGCCAGTATATGTCACTAAGGTCAAATTTAAGGAAATAAACTCAATTCTTACCACTTTCATTTGGAGGGGGGGGGGGGGGGAGCAGTTAGGATTGCGAAAAACACCCTACAGTTGCCAGTAATGGAGGGCGGACTGGCTTTACCTTGCCTTCAAACCTATTATATCACCTCGCAGTTGGCTCACACGCACTGGTGGTTTTATTCTGAAACCAACAATATGGCCACTGCCCTGGAGGCAGCTATACTTACCTCCTATGAGTCCCTTCAAAACTTGATTCATCGTATGTCCCGTATGGAGAGAGGGTACAACTATACTAGTAATGACCCTACGGATTTTTAGGCTCACTAAAATGCTGCCATCCAACGAATGCAATACATACTCACCAAATACCCCACTATGGGGAAATCCGAATTTGCAGTAATTCTACCGCAGAACTGATGGGGGAATCTGGTCTACACGGGGGGTGAAAACGATCATGCACCTATTTTCAAATAATATGTTCCGCCCTTTTGAGGAATTTCATCGGGAATATAAACTACCCAATACGGCCTACTTCCTATATCTGCAGATACGTCACACTGCTGCAACGCAGTTTGGCCTTCGTAACATACAGTGGTGTGAAAAAGTGTTTGCCCCCTTCTCATTTCCTGTTCCTTTGCATGTTTGTCGCACTTAAGTGTTTCGGAACATCAAACCAATTTAAACAATAGTCAAGGACAACACAAGTAAACACAAAATGCAATTTGTAAATGAAGGTGTTTATTATTAAAGGTGAAAAAAAATCCAAACCATCATGGCCCTGTGTGAAAAAGTGATTGCCCCCTAAACCTAATAACCGGTTGGGCCACCCTTAGCAGCAACAACTGCAACCAAGCGTTTGCGATAACGTGCAATGAGGCTTTTACAGCGTCCTGGAGGAATTTTGGCCCACTCATCTTTGCAGAATTGTCCTAATTCAGTTACATTAGAGGGTTTTCGAGCATGAACGGCCTTTTTAAGGTCATACCACAACATCTCAATAGGATTCAGGTCAGGACTTTTGCTAGGCCACTCCAAAGTCTTCATTTTGTTTTTCTTCAGCCATTCGGTGGTGGACTTGCTGGTGTGTTTAGGATCATTGTCCTGCTGCAGAACCCAAGTTCGTTTCAGCTTGAGTACACGAACAGATGGTCGGACATTCTCCTTCAGGATCTCTTGGTAGACAGCAGAATTCATAGTTCCTTTTATCACGGCAAGTCTTCCAGGTCCTGAAGCAGCAAAACAGCCCCAGACCATCACACTACCACCACCATATTTTACTGTTGGTATAATGTTCTTTTTCTGAAATGCAGTGTTCCTTCTACGCCAGATATACTTGGACACACACCTTCCAAAGAGTTCCACTTTTGTCTCATCGGTCCACAGAATGTTGTCCCAAAAGTCTTGGGGATCATCAAGATGTGTTGTGGAGAAATTGAGACGAGCTTTGATGTTCTTTTTGCTCAGCAGTGGTTTTCTCCTTGGAACTCTGCCATGCAGGCCATTTTTGCCCAGTCTTTTCCTGATGGTGGAGGCATGAACGCTGACCTTAACTGAGGCAAGTGAGGCCTGCAGTTCCTTGGACGTTGTTGTGGGGTCTTTTGTGACCTCTTGGATGAGTCGTCGCTGCGCTCTTGGGGTAATTTTGGCGGCCGGCCACTCCTGGGAAGGTTCACCACTGTTCCATGTCTTCGCCATTTGTGGATAATGGCTCTCACTGTGGTTCGCTGGATTCCCAAAGCTTTGGAAATGGCTTTATAACCCTTTCCAGACTGATAGATCTCAATTACTTTCTTTCTCAATTGTTCCTGAATTTCTTTGGGTCTCGGCATGATGTGTAGCTTTTAAGGATCTTCTGGTGGACCTTACTGTGTCAAGCAGCTCCTATTTAAGTGATGCCTTGATTGTGAACAGGTGTGGCAATAATCAGGCCTGGGTGTGGCTAGAGAAATTGAACTCAGGTGTGGACAACCACAGTTATAGTATGTTTTAACAAGGGGGGCAATCACTTTTTCACACAGGGCCATGATGGTTTGGATTTTTTTTCACCTTTAATAATAAACACCTTCATTTACAAATTGCATTTTGTGTTTACTTGTGTTGTCCTTGACTATTGTTTAAATTGGTTTGATGTTCCGAAACACTTAAGTGTGACAAACATGCAAAGGAACAGGAAATGAGGAAGGGGCAAACACTTTTTCACACCACTGTAGTTGTTCAACTCTCTCCACTAGAACGATTACTGACTGATCCCTCTCACACTAAACTAGTTTCATCATATTATAGATCGCTCCTACATTCTACAACTCATAGGCTCAGAAGTACGGCCGATAAATGGAGTGCTGACATCCCTGAATTGACGGAGGACATCTGGCAGGAAGTTCTTCCCCTCCAGGTCCCCTCAGTCATTTCTTCCCATGACAAGGTGATAGACAAAATTGCTATACAGATCCTACTTTACACCATGTTTACTATACAAATTAAACAGATAACCCTCTGCATTATGCTCTCGATGCGGTATGGCAGATGACACATTCTTTCATCTGATGTGGGAGTGCACCCCGATTAGGAAGTTCTGGTCAGAGGTCACGGCCTTCATCAGCTCCTTAACTCAGATACCCAATATCTGCAACCCTCTACAGTGTTTACTGGGATATATTGATGATGAAGGTATATCTAAAAATTTACAAACCTTTCTGCGCATAGTATTGTTCTATGCTAAGAAATCGATAACCATCCACTGGAAGTCTCAATCCTCACCCACTATAGCCTTTTGGATCACTACCATTAATCAGGCAATACCATTATATAAGTTGACGTATGGGGCCAGAGGATGCCCAAAAAAATTCCTTAAGATTTGGGGCTCTTGGGTCAGCTCCAAAAGTACCATACCACTGACTCCTTGAAAGACTAAATGAAGCCCCTTGATCATCGATTGGTTCTAATTAAGCAGAATAGACATTTGACCTTTAGGTTGTCACATATCCACTAAATGTATACCAGTTTACCAGATTATGTAATGGTTTGAGCGATGTTCGCTCCATATACAGTTTGTTTTCTGTATTGTTTGTTGTGTATGAAAATAAATAAAATTCTACTTAAAAAAAAAAAAAAAGATTCTGCCCTGATTCGTCCCTGAAACGGAGAACAAGGACAGACAGCGTTGCTGTACGATCCGCGCCCGGGTTTAGTTGTGAACCGAGCCTACATGATTCAGATCATCAAACTAATTTTAATATTACACAAAGATAACTTGAGTATATCGAAAATACAGTTTTTAAATTATTATTTAATTTATTAACCACTTTACAACCAGCGCACGACGATGTACGTCCCTTTTTTGAAGAGGTATATCTCAGTAATGGCAGCAGCTGCTGCCACAACCGAGATATCCATCTCTTCGTATTTACGATAATGATGGTCTTCGCGGCGGATTCCCCCACCCCTCCCTCCGCTCTCCCGCACCCTCCACTGCTTACCGGAGCCATCGGTAGTGGCGGAGGTGATCGGGTCCTTCACACTGCTGGGTATGGAGAAGAGTGAGGCTAAGATGGCCCCCACCCGTCTCTATACCATAGTAGGGCGGAAGCAACGTCAAAACGTCACTTCCGCTCATACCTCTTAAAAGGAACATTTTTTAAATGTCATTTTTTAAATTACATTTTTTTTGTTTTTTGCATTTAAATCCAAATATAAGATCTGAGGACATTTTGACCCCGGATCTCATATTTAAGAGGACCTGTCATGCTTTTTTTTTCTATTACAAGGGATGTTTACGTTCCTTGTAATAGGAATAAAAGTGACCCCATTTTTTTTTTTTTTTTAAAACAGTGTAAAAATAAATAAAATCAAGTAAAATATATAAGAAAAAAAAATGTTTTTTTAAAGCGCCCCGTCCTGACGAGCTTGCGTGCTCGCTCTCTCAGCACAGTAAAGTGTTTACCAATAGACGCATATACTCTGTATTGTGAAAAGTATTGGGACGCCTGCCTTGACACGCACATGAAACTGAATGGCATCCCAGTCTTAGCCCGTAGGGCTCAATATTGAGTTGGCCCACCCTTTGTAGCTATAACAGCTTCAACTCCTCTGGGAAGGCTGTACACAAGGTTTAGGAGTGTGTCTATGGGAATGTTTGACCATTCTTCCAAAAGAGAATTTGTGAGGTCAGGCACTGATTTTGGATGAGAAGCCCTGTCTCGTAGTCTCTGCTATAATTTATTCCAAAGGTGTTCTATCGGGTTGAGGTCAGGACTCTGAGCAGTCCAGTCAAGTTCCTCCACCCCAAACTCGCTCATCCATGTGTTTATGGACCTTGCTTTGTGCACTGGTCCAAATCATTTGGTGGAGGGGGGATTATGGTGTGGGGATTGTTTTTCAGGGGTTGGGCTTGGCCCCTTAGTTCCAGTGAAGGGAACTCTTAAGGCGTCAGCATACAAACACATTTTGGACAGTTTTATGCTCCTAACTTTGTGGGAACAGTTTGAGGATGGCCCCTTCCTGTTCCAACATGACTGCGCACCAGTGCACAAAGCAAGGTCCATAAAGACATTGATGAGCGAGTTTGGGGTGAAGGAATTGACTGGCCTGCACAGAGCCCTGACCTCAACCCGATAGAACACCTTTGGGATGAATTAGAAGCCAGGCCTTCTCGTTCAACATAGTTACATAGTAGGTGAGGTTGAAAAAATACAAGTCCATCAAGTCCAACCTATGTGTGTGATTATATGTCAGTATTACATTGTATATCCCTGTATGTTGCAGTCGTTCAGGTGTTTATCTAATAGTTTTTATAAACTATAGATGCCCCCCGTTGAGACCACCGCCTGTGGAAGGGAATTTCACATCCTTGCCGCTCTTACACTAAAGAACCCTCTACGTAGTTTAAGGTTAAACCTCTTTTCTTCTAAGTTTAATGAGTGTTAAACTATTAAACTCCCTTCCACATGAAACATCAGTGCCCTGACCTCACAAATGCTCTTCTGGAAGAATGGTCAAACATTCCCATAGACACACTCCTAAACCTTGTGTACAGCCTTCCCAGAAGAGTTGAACAATATAGTGTATGTGGCTCGCCATTAAAGCCCACCCGCCAGGTTGGCGGGAACTGGCTAATTTAGTTTCATTCGTTATGTTATAATTCTAATGGATCCACCTCCATCCAACCCAAACAGAGCGCATAAATAACTAACTAACATGACGATTATAGCCAATCTTCCAAAATAACTTCCGAAATATGAATCGATTTGGATATACGGAAAGAAAACGTAAAACAAATCATTTTAACATAAGAAAAAAAAAATTATTAACTTAACAAATGAATACGAATCAAAACAAAACCCATTTTTACATCCTGCACATCTCTAACTTTAGGCGTCTAAAGACATGTACTGCCTATATACAGTATATATACATAATATATATAATCCAAGATCTCTGAGAAGATGACTACAGCACAAGTGCCATCACTAGAACACATCTCCCTCTTTCCCGCTCTCATCTTTCTGAACCTGTCCATATGACCTTTATTCCAGTGATGATTGAAAGGAGGAAACGCCTTGAAATAATCAGTAAAGCAAAAATCCCCTCCGGGGGTGACACGTTGTTACAGTCTGGTTTTCTTTTCACTGGACTTTCCCTTGTTGCATTTTTTACAAATCTTCCTTCAGTAATGGACGTAACTTGACCAACGTTGCACTTCACTGCCATCGCTCTTAGCCATGGTTCACACCGCTGCGGCTTTGGAATCGCGCTACCTCAGCGTCATTTCAAAGCCACATATCAGTGCTATTTGCACTGCTGATTTCATTGACACTTGCAGCTTTATTTAACAGAAGTCTATCCAAGTTGCAATGAAATCAGTAAAAATGAATGCAGGAACCTTTTTCATAATTGCTGCGACACGAGTCACGACAATATGAATGGTTCCATTGCCAGCAATGGGGTGCGTCTTGTCATGAGATTTGGAACTGTCAAATCCCATGAAATGTCGCACTGGTGTGAACGGGAGCTTAGAGGAGCTCCAGTCCCCCCCCCCCCCAAAAAAATAAAAAGTCAGCAGCTACAAATCCTGTACTTCCTGACTTTTAATATAAGGTCACTTACCTGTCCAGAGATCCAGCAATGTCCCCATTCGAGCTGATTTTTCAATGGGCTTCAGGTGTAGGCGCCGGCATCTTAGGTAAGGGAAACTGGCAGTAAAACCTTGTAGCTTCACAGCCGGTTTCCTACTGCGCGAGTCGCGCTACACTTGTAAACGGTCCTGCAGTCTTCTGAGATGTGTCCCAGAAGGCAGTGTGTGTGTGGGGGGGGGGGAGACAAATCATAAATATAAATCTCTCTAAGGCAGGGGAAGGCAACCTTAAAGAGGTGGAGATCTACCAGAACAACACGAGAGAAGTCAATGATCATCAGGCACAGCGTTGCCTCCTGAAACCTGATTTAAAACTGTAATTGCCATACTACTGTGTCACAATCGTGTGCATTGCACGGCAATCATGGGTTTAAATCAGGTGGTGAGGAGGCAACATATCGCCTCCTCAACATTTGTCAAAACACACTTGGATCGCTTTTCAGAGGAGCAGCAGTGCCTGCTGCACTTGTAAATGGGCCCTTAGTTGCATTTGGCAACGGCACCCTTAGGGGTCGTTCACAGGTAAAGTTGGGGGTTGTAAAACCCTGCAGTTGAGTCACAGTTTTATCGCCCCCCCCTGATCCCTACCCCCTTTAGCTGCAGGGATTAAGCCCCCTGTTGCTCTTGTTGGGTGCTACCGCCTACCAATCATGACCCATTCTAGTAAATGAAGCCACTCTGCAGGCGCCCTGCGGGGTACAAGGGGTTAAAGCAGGTGGTGAGAAAGGAACACAGCGCTGCCTGCTTTAACCCCTTGTTTGCTGTACTGCGGGTGTCCCCAACCACTGGTCCGCGGAACTGGTGCCTGTCCATGGCACCTCTGCAGCTGGGCCACAAAGGCTGCTCTGTCAGTGGTGCGGCGGCATCATCTCTCACTGTCCGCCTCGCATCACTGCTGTTCTGCCTTTACAGCAGGGCCGCGAAGGCTGCTCGTGTCTGCTGAGCTGCAGCCGTGGGCGAGCGGAGAGATGATTACATCATCTCTCACTGCCCGCCCTCACTCTGGGATAGGACCACCAAATGCGCATGTGCATGTTTACCCGCGCTCAGACACCGCTGGGGAGAGGCTGCACATCAGAGGATACACACAGCCCCTCCCATTTATAGATAGATTACACTGTACAACGATATAACTGCATCCTGTACAGCACTGCAGTATATGTTGGTGTTATAGAAATGTATAATAATAATAGTGTGTAAATGTGGGGGGGACATTAGAGTAAGGTGACCAGATGTTTTTAATGAAATCCGAGGACATATTTTTTTTTTTTTTTTTATTGGCAAATGGTAAACTATTTTATAAGCATATTTTCCTCAAATGGACAGACAGAGGCCTCCTGACCTTAGGAGACAGATGACGGGGATCTTCACTCCGGGGCCGTTACTTCTCCTCCCGGCAGAGCAGGAAGTGGGTCCCGAGACTCTCTGGCCAATCGGATATCAAGAACGTCTTTCTGATTGGCTGGGAGGAGAATCAGGAAGACAATAGCGAATATTAATTTGCTACTGTTACACAAATGGGCGGGCTTGGAGCGCAGTGCTCTGCGCCCCAACTCCATCCTTTTTTGAAGCCAATCGGAGCCCCAGGCTCTAATCACGTGCTTTAAAAAATAAAACAGTTGAAATCCATGCTTCCGGCGCATGGATTAGGGGGCACATGGATTGGGGAGGGGGCGGCGCCCCTGCGTCACATATGAACGGGCCACCACTCTACACCAGGAAGGTGGATCACTGAGACCAGGCAGGTTTGGAGGAGCAAGTTCTGTTTTCTTCCTACTCTGAAGGGGGCAAGCACCTGATTGGTTGATGGGATGCCGGTGGTCCTACCAACCAGCCACAAGCGCTGGCAGTGGCAGGGTGGGCAGCGGTGGCGCTGTTGATTAGAAATTGGATCGTGGCCGCGGCAGCAGAGATTCCGAATGGGCATTTGTCAATGGAAGCCTCAAATCTACGTTGTTGGTAGCAGAGGCCGAGTTTGGGCGCTATGACAGTGGGGGTTTGGTGAAGCTTGGAATCAGGCAACCCCCCCCCCTCCAGCCTCAAAAGACTCCGCCCAGGGCAAGTGCCCCTCCCGCCCTGGCTTGTAACTCCCCCCCACCACCACACCTATCATCTGTGAGGCTGCTTGCCCAACCCCACCCCCCCCTAGGGTTGCCACCTGTCCAGGATTCACCCAGACAGTTCGGGTTTTAAATCGTGTGTCCGGGTTTCAGACCTCCTGAAACCTGGACACAATATTCATAATGGACCCTGGCTCCCTAAAGTAACCGAGTACCACAACCGCCGAATGCATAGGGGTGTGCACAGGACCCATTCCCATACATGGACAGGAGAGGAGAGAGGGCTTGATCTGCCCCTCCTCCCACCCCTACAACACTGTCTGCCCACGCACACTCCAATCCCCGGTGTTCTGATCCTCTGGAAATGTCAGATCCCCCCCCCCCCCCATCCTCTGTAGGCTGGAAATGTGAAGTTCAGCAACCGGCAGATACATAGTGGATGAAAGGTGTTGATACCTGAGCCTCCATCCTTGGTGGGTGAGTGAGCTCTCTCTTGCCTCCGAGCGAGTGAAGACACTAAGGTAAGAGGGACTCAGATGTAAGGGATGCCCTGTGGACTCTGATTTAAGGGAGTATTTGGTAACCCTGATTTAAGGGGAAATGCTGGGAACTCTGATGTAAGTGGGAGGTTTGGTGAGCAGAAACCCTCTTACATCAGGGTTCCCCTTTACACCAGAGTTCACAGAATTCCCCCTTAACCACTTGACCACTGGGCACTTAAACCCCCTTCCTAACCAGACCAATTTTCAGCTTTCGGTCCTCTTACACTTTGAATGACAATTACTCACTGATGCAACACTGTACCTATATGAAAAGTTTGTCCTTTTTTTCACACAAATAGAGCTTTCTTTTTGTGGTATTTTGTGGTATTTTCGGAACCCCCCCCCCTCCGGTGTCACATTTGGCACCTTTCAGGGGGGAGGGACAGGTATTTACACCCACTTCTAGGAATAGACTCCCACGGGAGTCTATACCTCTTCCTGTCCCGCCGCGCTGTCTGCTGGGACACACACGGGTCCCAGAGACAGCGTGGACGATTCTCATTGCACTGCACGACTCGCGCATGCGCAGTGGGGAACCGGGAAGTGAAGCCGCAACGCTTCACTTCCTGATTCCCTCACCGAGAATGGCGCCGGCAGCAGCAGAGAGCCGAGCGATTGATCGGCCTCTGCTGCCGACATCGCTGGACCCTGAAAGAGGTAAGTGTCCATTTATTAAAAGTCAGCAGCTGCAGTATTTGTAGCTGCTGGATTAAAAAAAAAAAAATTTCAGGTGCAATCCCTCTTTAATCACTGCTGGGTTTTTTATTTTCTGCGCTATAAATCAAGAAAGACTGAACAATCGGTAAAAATATTAAAATAAATTCTTTGTTTCTGTTGAAATTTATTGCAGAGTATTGGTGAGTATTGCAGAGTATTTCACAGTAATGCAGAGTATTGCATAGTTGTGCATAGTACTGCCAGAATATGGGCATTGAGCAGTGTTGTGGGCTGGACCTGTAGTGCAAATTCCCTCACACTGTACAGATCGGCAGGGGAGGGAGGAACCGGCGTCATGACATGACGCCGGTTTGTTTACAAGTGATCAAGTTTGTTTACAAGTCATGTGACGGAGCGATCATGTGGTATAAGCGGCCGTTTACCGTGATCCGTGATGCGCTGGCGGTCACGGATGTTCCCATGTGCATGGCCCAGGGGGCACGCGGGAGAGCGCGATTCTGTGAGGACGTCCCACGGACGTCAACCCAGAATAAGCCGACTGCGCTGTAGCTGTCTTTCGGCTATGGCCCGGTCAGCATGTGGTTAAACAAAAATAGCTATGAGCTGCTAAAGTGTTCCAGTTTGGCTTGAAGAAAAGGTGGCAACACTACCCCCCCCCCCCCCCAATGAGCTCAGGACAGGCCATGCCTGGTGCCGCCCCTGCCGGTGTCCTGTCAGATTGTGTCCCCCATCGGATACTGTCCGCTGCATGCGCAGTACACATGACAGACAGATTCCGAAAATAGCCGAAGATGAACGGCGCCTGCGTCAAGCCCCACCATCCAAGTGGTCATAGAGTTAGAATAAAAAAAGAGCCGAGTGCAGCGAGGCCGTGCCCGAAGCGTGGTGAGCGAGCCTGCGAGGGGCCCTCTATCTTTGTGTACCCCTATGGCCACTTGGATGGTGGGACTTGCACCTCAACTCACGGCGCAGGCGCCGTTCATCTTCGGAGATTTTCCGAATCTCCTTCTGCTCTTTTCGATAGCTGGACTTTTCGTGACAGAACACCGGCAACAGACTTGGTCCGGGGACAGTGTCCTCAGTCCAGGGATTGTACCCGGAAACCATCTGGTCACCCTACATTAGAGTGTAAGCTCCTCTGGTGCAGAGATTGATGTGACTGGCTCAGTGTTCTCTGTACAGCACTGCAGTACATGTCAGAGCTATATAAATGTATAATAATAATAATAATGTGTGACTGTGGTGTCATTAGAGTGTAAGCTCCTCTGGTGCAGAGCACAATATGGGCGGGGACATCGGTGACAAGCAGAGAAGGAGGCGGGGGCGGGGAGTGAGTGGGCGGGGCAATCCTCTGCATAGGTAGAACAGTCAGGAACATTTCTCTATACAGATAGAGTGGGTGGCACGCGCACAGTGAGAGGGGGCGGGGACTTGATACATCCTTCCCTGGTAGATGGAGGAGGGGGCGGGGACATCCACAGGGGAAGAGCTGCGCGGCGGAGAGCCCCCCCTTTACAGGTGAGAGGGGGGCGGGGACACCTTGCGCGGGGATTGGAGGAGGTAGCGCCGGGCGCGCGCGTAGCCGGCGACTGATTGGAGAAGCAGGATCGCGTAGGATCGGCGCGCGCGCTCCCGAGGTGCCAGCGCGGTGACGTTGCTAGAAGGAGGAAGTGAAGCGTTCTTCCATAATGGCGGAGGTGAGAAAGAAGCCGCGGTTCAGGAGGTGAAGGGAGCGCTCGCTACATCCATCCCCGGCTCGGGTGTGTATGATCGGGGGGCCGGGGTGGGGGAAAGGGCGTCAACATCACGTGACTCGGCGCCGCCCTGGAGGTCCCAGCCAGGTGTGTATGTAGAGAGAGAGAGGGCACCTGTAATACCCCCTCCCCCCCCACTAACCCACCACCAGGAATACCAGTGTGGGGGAGATCTGACATCTGTGACACCCGAGGATGATACATTGTAACAGACCCTAAACCCCCCCCCCCTTATATATGATACATTGTAACACCCCTCCCATATATAATATACTCTGCACCCCCCCCCCCAAATATATATGATACATTATAATAAAGCATGAACCACCCAATATATGATACATTCTAATATAACGCACCATATATGATACATTCTAATATACCGCACCATATATGATACATTGTAAAATACTCTGACCCCCTAATATATAATATACATTGTAACGTACCCTGAACCCCCGCCAATATTTAGTATATGATGCATTATAATATACCCTGCACCCCCCCCAATATATGTTATACATTGTAACATACCCTGAACCCCCCAATATATAATACGTTATAATATACCCCCCAATATATGATACGTTGTAACAGACCCCCCCCCCCCCACCCTATATATAATATGATACATTGTAACGACCCCACATATAATCTGCACCCCCCCCCCCCGAATATTTAATCTGATACATTATAATAAACCATGAACCACCCAATATATAATATATGATACGTTCTAATATACGGCCCCATATATGATACATTGTAAAATACTCTGACCCCCCAATATATAATGATACATTGTAACATACCCTGACCCCCCTAATATATAATACGTTATGATATGCATTGTAAAATACCCTGAACCCCCCCAATATATAATACACATTGCAACATACCCTGAACCCCCCCAATATATAATATGTTATAATATATCCCCCCAATATATGATACATTGTAACGTACCCTGAACCCTCCCCCACCAATATTTAGTATATGATGCTTTATAATATACCTTGCAACCCCCAATATATATATAATATATGGTGCATTATAATATACCCCCCAATATATAATGATACATTGTAAAATACCCTGAAACCCCCCCCCCCCCCCGCCAATATATAATGTAAGATGCATTATAATATTTCATACATTGTAATATACCCTGAACCGTCCTTGTATATAATATGGTACATTGTAATATCCCCCCCATATATAATATCATTATATGATACAATGTTACCCGGTCCCATGTATTGTATGTCCTTATCATATATGGAGTATCGGTGATCTCATTATAATGTACAGCGTGTTCTTATCATATACGGAGTACATTGCGCTGTGTCTGTATTATACAGGGAGCTCCTCGTATACAATGTGATATATATCCCCACTGAATGCTCTCTTACAGCTTCATAATACATAGTATGGGGGATGGGAATGTGATTGCACTGCGCTCTGTCACTTCGGAGTGGTGTGTGGTGCCCCCCCCCCTCATATGGAATACACACACTGGGATCTGTATGGATATGTACTCGTCCCAGTATGGGGGATGGGCATGTATGTATGGGCAAAAAAATCCACATTCAGCAAATCTCTGCAATACATAAAACCCAGCGAGCACAGAAATAGTCCGGAGCGTCTGTCACCTAACGGTGTATGTCTCCCCCTTGGTGCCATCCATTCACAGGGTGGGGTGGTGTATATCTATGCTGCTGCCCTTGTTTACATTCCTCCTGAATGAGTCATTTGCTGGGCAGTGACAATGTAGAAGCAGAAAAACGTTGGCATTCCATCATTCACAGGCGGAATGCAAATATAAAGGCAGCAGAACATTGAGACTTCTCCAGATTCTGGAAATGGACTTCACCACAGGGCCCAGGGGAATGTAAACACGGGCAACAGCAGTACCACATAAAGACTTCACCACAGGGCCCAGGGCAATGTAAACACAGGCAACAGCAGCACCACATATATATTCTAGAAAACTCAGGATGGACTTCACCATGGGACCCGGGGGAATATAAACACAGGCAACAGCAGCGGCACATATAGACTTCACCACAGGGCTCAGGGGAATGTAAACACAGGCAACAGCAGCGGCACTTATATATTCTAGAAGACTCAGGATGGACTTCACCACAGGGCTCAGGGGAATGTAAACACAGGCAACAGTAGCTACACGTATAGACTTCACCACAGGGCCCAGGGGAATGTAAACACAGGCAACAGCAGCGCCACATATAGACTTCACCACAGGGCCCAGGGGAATGTAAACACAGGCAACAGCAGCGCCACATATAGACTTCACCACAGGGCCCAGGGGAATGTAAACACAGGCAACAGCAGCGGCACATATAGACTTCACCACAGGACCCAGGGGAATGTAAACACAGGCAACAGCAGCGGCACATATATATTCTAGAAGACTCAGGATGGACTTCACCATGGGACCCGGGGGAATGTACACAAAGACAGAGGCACTTCTAGATTCTACCACACTCCGAGGATGGACTTCACCCAGGGGCCAGTTGGAATGTAAACAAGGGCAGCAGATATGGACCCAGGGCCAGGAGGAATGTAAACATTAACAAAGGCAGCAGCAACGGCACGTATGGACTTCACCACACTTTCAGTCTTAACTCCACCTTGGTTACCAGAAGAAATGTAAATGTACAAAAAAGCAGCAGCAGTGACACATATGGATCCCACCACAGGGCCTGGGAGACTGTAGACGTAAAAAAATGTCAGCAGCACATATGGACCCCAGAAAACCCCTTCCTTCCCCCCCAGCCAAACTACAACTTATCAACTTATAAGCATTTCCAGGTGTGCTCATCTCCATAACACACGGTAGGGAGGCATTCTGTAGTCTTGCAGAAAGGGCTGACCACGCTGCTCGGGATCTCGGTGCAGCAGAGGCAGTGTTGTCAGCTCACTACAGGAATGATCGGTACTTGTAGCATTTTGTAAAGAGAAATAAACACGGGGAATTGCAGAGGTTTCTGCGTTGTTTTTTGTTGTGGATTTTGCTCAGACTGTACGCAGGGTGTACATCTATTTTCGGGAGAACCGGGCGCTGTGTGTAATGGATTTGCTCTGCAGGTGGATGTATACATTAAATGGCTTGCAGAGGCACCATCCATCCTGTGTGACGCCTCCTGAATGATCCAGCAGCCTTCCACAGGAAAAGTTCTGTTCAGCAGTTCTGTTCCTCACCTCTTCATCATTGTGATTGATAACACATTTACATACCGCGCCGCCATGCATCCTACAAATTGGCAGAAAAGCGGTATATATATTTTCTGCCACCGCCCGAAATGCGTCCTAAAGATGGATTACAGAACTTGTCAGGAGAGATGGGGAGGTCTATTTTTGCTGACCTCCTAAAAAAAATAAATAAAAAAGGTTGCCTGGCTGTTGTTCTGACCCAGAGGCTTCAGTATTTTGAGCCAATGGCCCAAAACAAGTTTTACCCCTTCCTGTCCATCCCTGGCATCCGTTTAAATTGGGTGGGGGGGGGGGGGGCATTTACTGACAGTCACATGAGGAGCCCGTCCCGCTGGCTCCCAATCGTGACTAGAGACCAAGAGCTCAGTCGCTGTGCTGAGGGCACAGACATCTCAGCTGTCTGTGGATGCATGGCGCACATTCTGTATGCGTTACGCATGTGGCGAGAGATTTCCGGGGACTTGGCATCGGATATATATTTTCATGTTTTGTGCAGTAATGTGTCAGTGTAACCTTTCCAGGTACAGTGCATCCAGAAAGTATTCACAGCGCTTCACTTTTTACACATTTTGTTATGTTACAGCATTATTCCAGAATGGGTTAAATTTTATTATTTTCCTCAAAGTTCTACTAACAATACCTCAGAATGACAACGTGAAAGAAGTTTGTTTGAAATCTTTGCAAATTTAATTTAATAAAATTTAATAAAAATAATCCCCATGTACATAAGTATTTACAGCCTTTGCTCAATACGTTGTTGAAGCAACCAATTACAGCCTCAAGTCTTTGGGTATGATGCTACAAGATTGGCACACCTATTTTTGGGCAGTTTCTCCCATTCTTCTTTGCAGGACCTCTCAAGCTCCATCAGGTTGGATGGGGAGCGTCGGTGCACAGCCATTTTCAGATCTCTCCAGTCCAGACTTGTTCAATCGGGTTCAAGTCTGGGTTCTGGTTGGGCCACCCAAGGACATGGTTATCTTGGCTGTGTGCTTAGGGTCGTTGTCCTGTTGGAAGATGAACCTTCACCCCAGTCTGAGGTTTCCTGTTGGAAGATGAACCTTCACTCCAGTCTGAGGTTCAGAGCGCTTTGGAGCAGGTTTTCATCAAGGATGTCTCTGTACATTGCTGCATTTATCGTTCCCCATGATCCTGACTAGTCCCCCAGTTCCTGCCATTGAGAAACATCCCCACAGCTTGATGCTGCCACCACCATGCTTCACTGTATGGATGGTATTGGCCAGGTGATGAGCGGTGCCTGGTTTCCTCCAGACATGACGCTTGCCATTCCGGCCAAAGAGTTCAATCTTTGTTTCATCAGACAAGAGAATTTTGTTTCTCATGGTCAGAGTCCTTCAGGTGCCTTTTTAGCAAACTCCAGGTGGCCCTTTTACTGAGGAGTGGCTTCCGTCTGGCCACTCTATCATACAACCCTGATTAGTGGAGTGCTGCACAGATGGTGGTTCTTCTGGAAGGTTCTCCTCTTTCCATAGAGAAACAGTGGAGCTGTTAGAGTGACCATTAAGTTCTTGGTCACCTCCCTAAGGCCCTTCTCTCCCAATCACTGTTTGGCTGGGTGGCCCGCTCTAGGAAGGATCCTGGTGGTTCCAAACTTCTTCCTTTTATGAATGATGGAGGCCACTGTGCTATTTAGGACCTTCAATGCTGCAGACATTTTTCTGTACCCTTCCCCCAGATCTGTGCCTCTCTTGGACTTCATGACTTGGTTTGTGCTCTGACATGCACTGTTAACTGTGGGACCTTATATAGACGGGTGTGTGCCCTTCCAAATCATGTCCAATCAACTTAATTTACCACTGATGGACTCCAATCAAGTTGTAGAAACATCTCAAGGATGATCATTGGAAACTTGATTGTACCTGAGCTCAACTTTGAGTGTTATGGCAAATGCTGTGACTAATTATGTACATGGGATTTTGTTTTTTATTTTTAACTTTTCACATTGTCATTATGGGGTATTGTTTGTAGAATTTTAAGGCAAATGATGACCTCATATAAGCCTAGTCATTGATTGAAGCTCCAGGATGGATTTTTAATGATAAATGGTGGAGTTTTTTTTTTTTTTTTGGGGACAATGATGATGCTGCTGCTGTATATCATGACCTGTCAAAAATACATCCATGCAACCAGGTTCATTTTTAAGTTCTGTCTTAAAGCCCAAGTCCAAACCCACAAGTATGAAGGTTAGGCAAAGTAAGATGTTCTTGTTTTGGGTTAGGAACTCATAGTATGGATGCAAGAGGGTCAATACGAGGGCCAGGTGAGGCACATTTTCAGCAGAAGATAACAGCATCCTCCTGTTCCTCTATGGTGCAAGCATTTTCCTTCACGGTGGGAAATCTCTTTGTTGAACAGTTCTTTTCCTCTAGAGCAGGGGGTCTCTAAACTTCCCAAACAAGGGGCCAGTTTATTGTCCTTCAGACTTTAGGGGGGCCGGACTGTGGCCAGTGGAAGTAGAAAATGTCCCGGCGTCATCGGAATTAACAGTGCCTGAGACATGGTGGTCAGTGGGAGGAGGAATAGTGCCCCGCTGTTGGTGTCACTGGGAGGATTAGTGCCCCAAGGGCTGTATAAATGCAAGCAAAGGGCTGTATCCAGTTCGCAGGCCACAGTTTGGAGACCACTGCTCGACAATAAAAATGGCATTATGAGTGAGATTGAGAAATCGGTTTGCGCTGTAATGATTAGGTAGGTTGTCATCTTGTAGTAGAATTGTACTAGTGTGTAGGATCTATTGATGTGAATGCACTTTTGGATATCTGTAGATCTTCTAAACCTGGGGCCTTTTAATGAAAAATCGCGAAGGTCCAGTCGGTAAATTTTTTCCCACAGACTTCCAAATTTCATGTTTCATTTGACCGCATACCTGTGAGAATGTCAAGCTATAGGTCATTGCCACCAGGGAGAAGGAGACTGTTGCCTACAACAACCAGTCAGATCCAAGGTGTTGTAGTAAGGCTGTGCAATGGTTGTATTTTGATTACCGTAGTTTGTCAGGGCAAAAAAAAAAAAAATGTGTGTATATATCAGCAGCCCATCTCTGTGATACATACACACTTCCCCATGTTTTGTCTTTAAAAAAAGCTTCTTTGTTAATCTACTAGAAATCCAGGTAGCTAATTTCTGAGCAGAAAGCACTGCCTCTGCTGCACAGAAATCCCTAGCAGCGTTGTCAGGACTTGGATCACCTGCTGGTGGAACGGTTTCCCAGAGCGGAAAGGTTGTAGTTCCGGTATCCACCAGTGGGTGTCTCCCAGCAGATCCCAGTAATCCGTTTACACCTGGTGCTGGCTGCTGGGATGGTATTTAGTTCCTCCTCTACATTTTCCTCTCGCTTTGATGGGTTCACATCTATGCAAATTGGATGCGGGTTTCGATTTGCGCAGCCGGGCCGCCTTGCCGCAGTATATCTGTGCAAGTGGTTAAAGCATACACAGTCTGGTCTCAGAATCCTAGTGTAGCTACACCATGCTTCTGTTGTGAATATTCACAGCAGGTCCCAAGGCACTCCATGTTCTCTGGCAACCGCTGATCGTGTGTAAAGAACACAGGGACTAGAATCAATTTTTTCCCCTGGTACAAACGGCACACAAAAACACTGGCTAGGCACACATTTAACCCTTTGATTTCCCCTTAATGTTTAACCCCTTCCCAGTCAGTGTCATTGATACAGTGACAGTGCATATTTTTAGCATATTAGTGTCAGAATGTCCGCAGCTATAAGTGGCTGATCGCAGCCATTACTAGTAAAAAAAATAAAAAAATTCCAGTATATACCCCATAGTTTGTAGACGCTATAACTTTTTTGCAAACCAATCAATATACGCTTATTGGGATTATTTTTTTGTTTTGGGTACAGCGTCGCACGACCGCGCAATTGTCAAAGTAGCGCAGTGCCGTATCGCATAAAATGGCCTAGTCATGGGGGGGGGATAAAACTTCCAGAGGTCAAGTGGGTAAAGGATTACAGCTTCACCCTAATCTATAACATCTCTGAAAAATATCAGTGGTTTCTGATTCCCAAGGATTAGGGAGAAGATTTATTTACGAGTCATTTTAATTGAAACTATAATGTGGCAATCTGCATGTTAAAATTTTTAGAATTGCAGACCAAAGCTTTTTTGGCTGTTCTTCTATGGAATATAGCTCTATCATCTCTATCCATACCATGTGTAGAGAGCAGAGCTGTGGGAGGAGCCCAGCAGACTCCACCCACTACAGACTGCCTGCAAAAAACAGGAAAGGGCGGAGACAAGACTAGTCACCCTGCACAAGGAGAGACCGCAGCAGCGAGTGGTCTTTATTACAGGAAGTCTCACACTAGATGATTGCAGAGATCTGGAAGAAATACACACAGTTCTCCCAGATTCAAGAAAGAGAGTACATCACAACTGTACTGAGACAATATTTATTGATCCCCGGAGCTTTAGAGCTGTGGGACTCCTAATGCCGTGTACACGACTGGACTTTTCGACCAAACTGGTCCGGTGGAACGAATCCGTCCAACATTACGATCGTGTGTGGGCTTCATCGGACCTCTTCGGTCGAAAAACCTGACTGACTTTAGAAATAAAACATGTTTAAATCTTTCCGACGGACTCGAGTCCGATCGAAAAATCTGTTCGTCTGTGTGCTAGTCCGACGGACAAAAAACGACGCAAGGGCAGCTATTGGCTACTGGCTATGAACGTCCTTATTCTAGTCCCTTTTGTATGTCATCAAGTTCAAACGACTGGACTTTCGAACAGACTTTAGTCCGGTCGTTTGAAAATCCGTCGGAAAGACCGCCGGACCTTTGATGCCGAAAAGTCCGGTCGTGTGTACACAGCATAAGATTGGCTGAGCAGAAATCCTTCACCAGCTGATTGGCAGGAGTGTTGTCCTAGTGCAGGGATATGCAATTGGCGGACCTCCCAGCTGTTGCAAAACTACCCAAAAGTCCCATCATGCTTCTGGGTGTCATGCTTGTGACTGTCAGTCTTGCTATGCCTCATGGGACTTGTAGTTCTGCAACAGCTTGAGGCCGGCTAATTGCATATCCCTGCCCTAGTGCATCAGTGAGTGATAGTTGCAGCAGGACAATCCTGCAGCGATTTTGCTTTGCAATGCATTTGTTTCCTCCTTATGACGATGATGCAACCATCTGATGAAAGCATTAGGCTGAGCTGGCTCTTGTAGTGTCTTATTGGAGCAGGTTGATAGATGATGAGACAGGATACATGTGTGCTGTGTACAGATTCTCACATCGTTTTTATACAATGTTGAATGTGACTTCCTGTAGCTGTTGTGACTGGGCCGGAGCGGCGGTGGGGAATTTCGGAGATGTAGAAAACCCCTGGGTTTATTCACACGCATTAAATAGAAGCAGGAAACCATTGCTCAGAAGGGTAATAGTTAAGGTGTGATCTCATACCATAATGGAAATACTATACTTGGGTTTTCAGTATGACTCCATCTAAACTCAGTGTGACTGAACGCTCTTTATATCTGACAACCAATACTTTTACCGCTGAAATGTACTGCTTTATGCTTTGGGGGTGTCAGGAAAGTCTGACTAGCCATATGATTGGACAGCAGTGGCTCAAGCCTGACATTGCATCCCATTAAGCCCCTCCCCCCGCTATGTATTATCCCAGGCTCTACTTGCCCATCTGTGGGCCGGCATTGTCACTGTGGCTTCACAGCCAGGCATGCACTGCGCATGTGCGGGCCGTGACTGGCCGGGCAATCATCTGAGCCTGTGACGTGTCCCAGATGATTGCTGAGAGGGAGGGGGGGGGGAGAGGTGATCTCCTTTCCAGTGCCGCGGTGCCCCAGGAGGAAGTGGAAGCTGGAACCCTCTAAAAGGGTTGAGGGTTTTCGCATCCCCTCCCAAAAAAAAAAAGACATGCCAGGGGGTTGCCTTCCCTTTAAAGAAGAAGTTCCATTTTTGTGTGGAACTCCGCTTTAAAAAAAAAACGGTTATACTTGCCTTGCTCTGTGTAATGGTTTTTCACAGAGCAGCCCAGATCCTCCTCTTCTTGGGTCCCTTTCCGGTGTCCTGTCGAATACTGTCCCCCCGTCGGATAGTGTTTGCCCTGTATTGCGCAGTATGGAGTACAAGGAGACACCGAAAGTCTCTGAAGATGAACGGCGCCTCCAGGTTCAAGCCCCACCATCCAAGTGGACATAGAGTTAGAATAAAAAATTGCAGAGCCAAGCGAGGCTGTGCCCGAAGTGTGGCGAGTGAAGTGAGCCCGCGAGGGGCCCTGTTACTAAGTGCTGTTTTACATCCTCTACCTGATGTCCACTTGCATGGTGGGGCTTAAACCTGGACTCAGGGCAGAAGGTACTATCAAGTGCGCAGGCGCCGTTCATCTTCGGAGACTTTCGACGTCTCCTTGTCCTCCGTACTGCGCAAGGGCTGTGCCTGCGCAGTACGGGGGAGACATTATCCGATGGGGGGGTCAGTTCTCGGCAGAACACTGGCACTCATGGGGGCACCCGAGCCAATGCGAGCCGCAGCTTGGTCCCACCCCATCTCTCCTCATTGGTTCACTGACTTTGAATGACAGCAGCGGGAGCCAATGAGGAGGGAGAGTCCCAGACAGCTGAGACTCTCGTGCAACATCGCTGGATAGAGATGGGGCTCCGGTAAGTATGGGGGGGGGGGGGGGTTGCTGCACACTTTTTTTTTTTTTTTTTTTTAATATCTTCATGCATATTATTATGCTTTAAGATGTATATAAAAAAAAAAAAAAAAAAAGTCTGCCTTTTAGAACCACTTTAATTGAAGGTGTTCAGCTTTAAACATCCAGCAAGGATGAATGGTGAGCACAGTTAAGTCATCCCTTTAACTACGGATGAGCGCGATTTACATAAGTTCTGTAGCTTATTAAAATTTGGGTAGGGCACGGACTCTAATAAAACCCAGAACCTTTATTGCATAGATCTGTCAGCAATTCCAGGGAGGAGATGGCTATTCTGATTAGTGTTTCTTGTGACATGGATCATTTTCAGTGAGCGTTCCTAGAGAAACTTCTCCTACGTATATCTAATGACTCCTTTCCTTTTCCCTCCAGAGTCATCTTCAGCAGAATGACTGATCACCCCATCTCTTCATTACATCCTGACGTGACAGGAAGGCCATGGATGAGATGAGGTAACTGCCGAGCCGTCACCGGAACCCCTTTTTCAATGGATACAAAGTACAAAGAAGACCTCTTCAGAAAATATGTACAGTTCCACGAGTCCAAACTGGAAGCCTCAGACAGCAAACAGCGAGCCATCAGCGATGAGTACCTACGTACAGCCGCTTCGGCCTTACTCAGCCTCCCCAAAATCGACCCCGCTCATCGATTCCGGCTGATCCGCTTCTATGACGTGTGCGAGAATTCTCTCAAATCCCTGCGGACTTCCAATCTGCGCTCACTTCACAATGCTGCGGCTTTGCTGGAGACTGTCGGTATTAATCTTTTCCTTTATCCCTGGAAGAAAGAATACAAGAATATCAAGGTGAGGAGACGTTTTGCTTTAGAGATATATATTCTTTTTTTTGCAGCTGTAGACTGCAGAAAGGCAATTGCATTTTACAGGTCAGACCCTGACCATGTGAACCGTGTACGCACTGCTTGTATAAGGACAAGAGGGGGGGCATACGTACAGGGGCCGCAACTGCGGCCTGGCCCCATGCATACCTGGATAGTAGGGGCGCCATTTAGAGCAACCAATCCCCCTACAGTTTTTTCCCAACAGCCTTTCAGTGGCTGCAGGTGGAAGATATAAGGGGTTCGGTTTCTCTACATCAGGGGTCTCCAAACTATGACCCTCCATTTCAGGAACTACAATTCCCATCATGCCTAGTCATGTTGGGTTTTAGTTTTAAAGTGTTTTAAAATGTCTCATGTAATCTCTGCAACAGCTGGAGGGCCGTAGTTTGGAGATCTCTGATCTACATCACATGTGTCAAACACAAGGCCGCATAACGCGATCCCACTCACCGAGAGCCCTGGACTAACGATCAGGACCCAGAACTCCCGATTCCGGGTCACCTGATCGTCGTGATAGCCTCTGATTGGCTATCATAGTTATCGGTCACTGTGAAGCCCGCCTCTGACACTAATTAAAATG
>CM053037.1:14936179-14984620 GCA_028564925.1 Lithobates sylvaticus | reverse complement strand
GTGGTATCTGGGTTACCATCTTCCGACTAACGAAGACATGTGCACTTTGGAGTCGGAAAGACAAGACAACTTTTGAGAAACAGTAGTATGTAGTTAGCAAGGAAGATAATTACAAACGCCTAAGAGACTATATTAATAGCTTGAAGATGACTCCATGCATTCCATATTTGGGTATTTACCTCTCTGACCTCACTTATATAGATTCTGCATACCCATCAACTGGCAGCATTCTGGAAAATGAACAGAGAGCTAATCTTATGAACAATATCCTGAGGATAATCTCTGACCTGCAGCAGTCCTGTGAATGTGATATTCCCATATTGCCTCATGTACAGAAATACCTGAACTCAGTGCGATACATTGAGGAGCTTCAAATGTTTATGGAGGATGACAATTATAAATTATTCTTGAAAATAGAATAGAGAGCAGCACTCCGCGCACTACAGCATCTCGTGAGGATCTAGTTGGTTCTGAAACAGGAGCTTCACCTCAAAGTTCTCGAAAAAGTATTGCAGTGGAAGGTGTTTTATTACCACCAACGCCTCCATCTCCTCGTAATCTCATCCCTCATGGGCACCGCAGATGCCACAGTTTGGGATACAACTTCATCCATAAAATGCACACAGCAGAGTTTAAAAGTGCAACATTTACAAACGCAGGACCACGGCACATATCAGTTGACAATGTAATAGAGAGGGGGCTGGTGCAAGGATTTTTGACACCCCAGGCAAAACCTCATTCTGCCGGGGCGCCCCCCCCCCCCGTTGGCTCCACCCCTGAATCCATCCCCTTTGCCCGAGCATCAGTGTGACAGGAGCCGGCGCTAGAGGAAGCATGCGGCTACAATAGAGAGCACTGATCATAGAGGCGTGCAGGGGATATTTGCTTCCATTCCATCAGGACATGTCCTCCAGTGCTGCACCTCTATAATGAGACTACAGAGTGGCAGCCTGAGTAACAGGCATCCCCTGCACCCCCTAGAGCATGGGTCTTCAAACTACGGCCCTCCAGTTGTTCAGGAACTACAATTCCCATCATGCCTAGTCATGTCTGTGAATGTCAGAGTTTTACAATGCCTCATGGGATGTGTAGTTCTGCAACAGCTGGAGGGCCGTAGTTTGAGGATCCCTGCCCTAGAGGTTATAACATTTATTAGAGAGGCATTTATAATACAGCACCAAAAACGTACATAGCGCAGAGACGGAGGGTAGGGAAACCAGCGGACGGGCGCACTAGGCAGCAGTGCACCCTAGGCGGCCGCCTAGTTTGCCTAGTGGTAGCACCGGCTCTGAATGGAGCCCCATACACCTTCCCGAGGGCAGGCAGGAAGCTCTACTCTTTCTAGTTGCATATCCATAGGGAGCAGTGATGGCTCTGAGCTCAGTGAAGATATGTCATGGCCAGCATTTGAAAGGAAAAGATTGTACCATTCTCTGGGGCCGGTGACACGGGGGTCATGGAATAGCTACCGGGCCCATTGAAGGCCAGCAGCTCTGCAGATACAGCGGAACTGGCAATGTATTTATAGCCTGCACCAGTCACCATACAAGGGGTCTTATTACGGAATACTAAAAGAGGGCAAAAAGCCAACAGTGGCATTGTGGACCAAATACTGGGCAGTACTGTGCGGTACACAGCTTATATACTATGCAGCAAGATCCATAAAAGCCACAGAAAGGAAGCATTTCAAGTCCACATCTACAAAAAATGTATCAGTTGTGGGCTGGATGGTGATGATGGCTGATGACCCCGATCACCTTTATCTCTTTCTACTCACGGACTCTGAAAAAGGAAACTCTTACAAGTTTCATACAGGGCCGGTGCTACCACTAGGCAAACTAGGCGGCCGCCTAGGGCGCCCTGCTTCCTAGGGCGCCCGGCCACTGGTTTACCTACTCTCCTCTCTGCAGCAAGCGACTAACTCAGCATCAGCAGGCAGCCGCCTCTCCGTTCACAGTGTCAGAGGCCCAGCAGTGGTGGAGGACTGTGTCTGTGTTCCAACTCCCGCAGCAAGCAAACATTCATTGATGGCCACTGGTAGGCTGCATTGAAGGGCGCTGGTAGCCTGCATTTGATGGGTGCTGGTGAGGCTACATTTGATGGGCGCTGGGAGGCTACATTTGATGGGCGCTGGTGAGGCTACATTTGAGGGACGCTAGTGAGGCTATATTTGAGGGACACTGGTGAGGCTGCATTTGAGGGGCGCTGGTGAGGCTGCATTTGAGGGGCGCTGGTGAGGTTGCATTTGAGGGGCCCTGGTGAGGCTGCATTTGATGGGCGCTGGTGAGGCTGCATTTGATGGGCGCTGGTGAGGCTGCATTTGATGGGCGCTGGTGAGGCTGCATTTGATGGGCGCTGGTGAGGCTCCATTTGATGGGCGCTGGTGAGGCTCCATTTGATGGGCGCTGGTGAGGCTGCATTTGATGGGCGCTGGTGAGGCTGCATTTGATGGGTGCTTTATTAAAAAGGTTGGATTTACATGGGCAGGAAAAGGGGCGGAGTCAGCCGGGGGGGGCGGCAAAATGAGGTTTCGCCTAGGGTGTCAAAAATCCTTGCACCAGCCCTGGTTTCATACTGAGAACCGTTCAAATGCTATGCTGTGGTTCAAACATCTCAGTGCAGCCAAAGCAACAGACATCAGGTTCCTGACAACTTGATGACCTTTGAGTGACCTATTCAGAATTTTTATCATGGAGATTGTCTTAATTGTACGATAGACCCTCGGGGGCTTGTGAGCAATGAGTCCATATATATGTAAAGCTCCCTCACCACCTGCAGCACCTTTTAAAGCAATGAACAAACCAGATGCAGGTTTTAGCACTGACAGCGAAGAGGACAAGGAACGTGATCCACCTCTTTGCAATACATCTATAACAATCTTGTGCAGCATAAAACATGATCTTGTAGACATGGACAGGAACAGCCATGGACCTCATTTTGAGATTGCCTATGTACATAGGCTTAGACTATTTTCTTTCTTTCTTTTTTTTTCCTATTCTTAATTGTTCACTGAACCACGTATTGAGATGTAACACCAAATAGTGTGTGTGTAAATGTGTGTGTGTGTGCAAGTCTGGGTGGATTCACTTGAGTGTATTACACAGTCCCTTGTGACTCTGTTTTGTTAAGCGTTTTTATTAATTGTCAAACTCACTGTTACAGGGAAAGAAGTGTTGCCTTTTTTTGTGTTCTTTTTTTTTTATATATATATGTATTTATATATGTATATACAAACACAAAAATAGTTTTCTTTAGGAAAATCAAAACCATGAAAAAAAGAACAGTGTTAACTTAGGAATGAAATGTCGTAGTGTAGGGTTGAGATATGAATGGATGGTGTTGGTGAAGGGGACATCACTTTCAAATATTAGGTCAGTGTAATAGGCTGATGTGTCAGACCACAACTGGAGACGCAGACACAAACTACTCCTCGCATATGAAAATGACTGAAGAAAGAACTGCCTGTGTTGCCAGCCAACCACCCTTTACATAAATGTGAAAGGGAGAAACCAGTTGCTTAACCACTTTAGCCCCGGACCAATTGTCAGCTTAAGGACCAGAGGTCTTTTTTCAATTTCGCACTGCACTACTTTAACTGGTAATTGCGCGGTCATGCAATTTTGTAACCAAACGAAATTTGCGTCCTTTTCTTCCCACAAATAGAGCTTTCTTTTGATGGTATTTGATTGCCTCTGTGATTTTTATTTTTTGCGATATAAACGGAAAAGGAGCGAAAATTTTGAAAAAAAAAGAGATTTTCTACTTTTTGTTATAAAAAAAATCTAATAAACTCAATTTTAGTCAAACATTTGGGCCAAAATGTATTCAGCCACATGTCTTTAGTAAAAAAAAATGCCAATAAGCGTATATTTATTGGTTTGCGCAAAAGTTATAGCGTCTACAAACTAGAGTACATTTTCTGGAATTTACACGGCTTTTAATTTATGACTACCTATCTCATTTCTTGAGGTGCTAAAATGGCAGGGAAGTACAAAACCCCCCCAAATGACCCCATTTTGGAAAGTAGACACCCCAAGCTATTTGCTGAGAGGCATGTTGAGCCCATTGAATATTTTTTTTTTTAGTCCCAAGGGATTGAATAAAGACAAAAAAAAAAAAAAAAAAAATTTTTTTTCATAAAGTTGTCACTAAATGATATATTCCTCACACATGCCATCGTTATATGTGGAGATGCACCCCAAAATACATTTTGCTGCTTCTCCCGAGTATGGGGATACCACATGTGTGGGACTTTTTGGGAGCCTAGCCGCGCACGGGGCCCCGAAACCCAATCAACGCCTTCAGGGTTTCTAAGGGTGCAAATTTTTGATTTCACTCCTCACTACCTATCACAGTTTTGAAGGCCATAAAATGCCAAAATAGCACAAAACCCCCCCAAATGACCCCATTTTGGAAAGTAGACACCCCAAGCTATTTGCTGAGAGGCATGTTGAGTACATGGAATATTTTATATTTTGCCACAAGTTGCGGGAATATTACAAACTTTTTTTTTTTTTTTGCCCAAAGTTGTCACTAAATGATATATTGCCCACACATGCCATGGGCATATGTGGAATTACACCCCAAAATACATTCTGCTGCTTCTCCTGAGTACGAGGATACCACATGTGTGGGACTTTTTGGGAGCCTATCCGCATACGGGACCCCGAAAACCAAGCACCGCCTTCAGGATTTCTAAGGGCATAAATTTTTGATTTCACTCCTCACTACCTATCACTACCTATCACAGTTTTGAAGGCCATAAAATGCCAAGATGGCACAAAACCCCCCCAAATGACCCCATTTTGGAAAGTAGACACCCCAAGCTATTTGCTGAGAGGCATGTTGAGCCCATTGAATATTTTTTTTTTTAGTCCCAAGTGATTGAATAAAGACAAAAAAAAAAAAAAAAAAAAAAAAAAATGTATTCAAAAAGTTGTCACTAAATGATATATTGCTCACACATGCCATGGTTATATGTGGAATTGCACCCCAAAATACATTTTGCCACTTCTCCTGAGTACGGGGATACCACATGTGTGGGACTTTTTGGGAGCCTAGCCGCGTACGGGGCCCCGAAACCCAAGCACCACCTTCAGCATTTCTAAGGGTGTAAATTTTTGATTTCACTCCTCACTACCTATCACAGTTTCGAAGGCCATAAAATGCCAAAATTGCACAAAACCCCCCCAAATGACCCCATTTTGGAAAGTAGACACCCCAAGCTATTTGCTGAGAGGCATGTTGAGTACATGGAATATTTTATATTTTGCCACAAGTTGCGGGAATATTACAAACTTTTTTTTTTTTTTGCCCAAAGTTGTCACTAAATGATATATTGCCCACACATGCCATGGGCATATGTGGAATTACACCCCAAAATACATTCTGCTGCTTCTCCTGAGTACGGGGATACCACATGTGTGGGACTTTTTGGGAGCCTATCCGCATACGGGACCCCGAAAACCAAGCACCGCCTTCAGGATTTCTAAGGGCATAAATTTTTGATTTCACTCCTCACTACCTATCACTACCTATCACAGTTTTGAAGGCCATAAAATGCCAAGATGGCACAAAACCCCCCCAAATGACCCCATTTTGGAAAGTAGACACCCCAAGCTATTTGCTGAGAGGCATGTTGAGCCCGTTGAATATTTTTTTTTTTAGTCCCAAGTGATTGAATAAAGACAAAAAAAAAAAATAAAAAAAATTTATTCAAAAAGTTGTCACTAAATGATATATTGCTCACACATGCCATGGTTATATGTGGAATTGCACCCCAAAATACATTTTGCTGCTTCTCCTGAGTATGGGGATACCACATGTGTGGGACTTTTTGGGAGCCTAGCCGCGTACGGGGCCCCGAAACCCAAGCACCGCCTTCAGGATTTCTAAGGGTGCAAATTTTTGATTTCACTCCTCACTACCTATCACAGTTTCGAAGGCCATAAAATGCCAAAATAGCACAAAACCCCCCCAAATGACCCCATTTTGGAAAGTAGACACCCCAAGCTATTTGTTGAGAGGCATGGTGAGTATTTTACAGCTCTCATGTGTTTTTGAAAATGAAGAAAGTAAAGAAAAAAAATTTTTTTTTTTTTCTTTTTTCAATTTTCAAAACATTGTGACAAAAAGCGAGATCTGCAAAATACTCACCATACCTCTCAGCAAATAGCTTGGGGTGTCTACTTTCCAAAATGGGGTCATTTGGGGGTGGTTTGTGCCATCTGGGCATTCCATGGCCTCCGAAACTGTGATTGGCAGTGAGGAGTGAAATAAAAAAATTACACCCTTAGAAAGCCTGAAAGCGGTGCTTGGATTTTGGGGTCCCGTACGCGGCTAGGCTCCCAAAAAGTCCCACACATGTGGTATCCCCGTACTCAGGAGAAGCAACAGAATGTATTTTGGGGTGTATCTCCACATATGCCCATGGCATGTTTGAGCAATATATCATTTAGTGACAAGTTTTTGTAAAAAAAAAAAATATTATATTTTTTTTTTTTTTTTTCATTATTCAATCTCTTGGGACCAAAAAAAAAAAATATTTAATGGGCTCAACATTGCTCTCAGCAAATAGCTTGGGGTGTCTACTTTCCAAAATGGGGTCATTTGGGGGGGGTTTGAACTGTCCTGGCATTTTATGCACAACATTTAGAAGCCTATGTCACACGTCACCCACTCTTCTAACCACTTGAAGATAAAGCCCTTTCTGACACTTTTTGTTTACATGAAAACATATTTTTTTTTTGCAAGAAAATTACGTTGAACCCCCAAACACTATATATATTGTTAAAGCAAAGGCCCTACAGATTAAAATGGTGGGTGTTGCATTTTTTTTTTCCACACAGTATTTGCGCAGCGATTTTTCAAACGCATTTTTTGTGGAAAAAATACACTTTTTTTTATTTTAATGCACTAAAACACACTATATTGCTCAAATTTTTGATGAAATAAAAAATATGATCTTAGGCCGAGTACATGGATACCAAACACGACATGCTTTAAAATTGCGCACAAACACGCAGTGGCGACAAACTACATACATTTTTAAAAGCCTTTAAAAGCCTTTACAGGTTACCACATTAGATTCACGGAGGAGGTCTACTGCTAAAATTACTGCCCTCGATCTGACCTTCGCGGTGATACCTCACATGCATGGTGCAATTGCTGTTTACATATGACGCCAGACCAACGCTTGTGTTCGCCTTTGCGCAAAAGAAGGGGGGGCAGGGGTGCTTTTTTTTTTTTTTTTTTTTTTAGTTTTTCTTTTTATTTAGCTTTTTTATTTTATTTTTAAACTGTTCCTTCCATTTTTTTTTTCTTAGTTGTCATTTTTATTGTTATCGCAGGGAATGTAAATATCCCCTATGATAGCAATAGGCAGTGACAGGTACTCTTTTTTTGAAAAAATTGGGGTCTATTAGACCCTAGATCTTTCCTGTGCCCTCAAAGCATCTGACCACACCAAGATCGGTGTGATAAAATGCTTTCCCAATTTCCCAATGGCGCGGTGGGTATGCCCACCATTAGAATACCTCCCTTCATCCACCCACTTCTAATGATGGGCATACATGCACCATTTATATATGCCGAAGCATGGGGGCATCCTCCCGCAAAAAAAGTTATGCCACGTATACATGGTCGAACTTTTTTCGACCGTATGTACGTGGCATTAGGAGCAAAATCGCTCCTCCGCCCTCTGCTGCCCCCATGCTTCGGCATATATGCTCTTTTTTTTAACTGTGGTGGTGAAATCACCTCCTACAGCGTTGGAGTCGCGGCTTTATGTATCGTGGGAGCAAACGCTGTTGCTGTCAAGATAAATAAATCCACGCTGCAACTGAATGGCGTACCTGCTAAGCAAATAATGGTTAACATTAAAACAAAGTAACATTAGAGTATAACAGTAAGACCTTACCATACCATACCTGCAAAGCAAATACCAAAAAAAAAACATAGTAAAAAATAAAACATTTTGTTAACGCAACCGGTGCCTAAAATATATATATGCCGAAGCATGGGGGCATCCTCCCGCAAAAAAGTTATGCCACGTACACATGGTCGGACTTTTTTCGACCGTATGTACGTGGCATTAGGAGCAAAATCGCTCCTCCGCCCTCTGCTGCCCCCATGCTTCGGCATATATGCTCTTTTTTTTTAACTGTGGTGGTGAAATCACCTCCTACAGTGTTGGAGTCGCGGCTTTATGTATCGTGGGAGCAAACGCTGTTGCTGTCAAGATAAATAAATCCACGCTGCAACTGAATGGCGCACCTGAAAACAAAAAAATGGTTAACAATAAAACATACCTGAAAAGCAAGCATGATAAAACATAATAAAACATTGCAGAATAGAATAGAGTAAAAAAGAGCAACAATAGAGAGAGAACAATAAAACGACAACTATTTTTGGTTTTTTTATTTTATATTTTTTTTGGGGTTTTTTTTTTTTTGTACTTTTTTTTTTTTTATTTTTATTTTTTACACTTTTTTTTTAAACTATAACTATAATTTTAACTGTAACGGTCGGGTCTCAAAATGCGATGGCATTCTTGAGACCCTGTAACTATAATTTTAACTGCAACGGTCGGGTCTCAAAATGCGATGGCATTCTTGAGACCCTGTGAAAGTGTATCCTAGCCTGTGAAATGCTGTACCCTACGCTAAAACCTCACTAGTTCGTGGTAGCGTTCAAAGCATTCACCAACGCAGAGACCAGGATTGTCAGGACAGCGTGGACAATAATAACGGGTGTCACGCCTAAATCCGCGCTTGGTACAGACACGACATCTTCTTTGGGGGGCTCGTTGGGTAGGGGTACTCTGGAGGACATGAGGATAATGCCTCTCATGCAGCCGGCTTACTGCATTTGGTAGGGGATGGTGAGGTGTGGAATCGCCTGGATACAGGAGTTCCATGACAACCGCTCCCTGGAATTCAAGGAAGGGTAACGTCCCGCCTGAAGCTCCGTATAGCACATGAGCATTCAGCAAAGCCAATTGGAATAAATAAATAGACACTTTTTTGTACCAGCGTCTAGCCTTACGGACAACTAGGTACGGCGCCAACAACTGGTCGTTGAGGTCCACCCCCCCCATATTAAGGTTGTATTCGTGGATACAGAGGGGTTTCGTCACAACACCAGCCGCCGTACGAATTTGGACTGTCGTGTCTGCATGAAGGGAGGTAAGAACGAAAACATTCCTATTATCCCTCCACTTCACAGCGAGCAAGTTATTACACTTCAAGCAGGCTCTCTCCCCCAGCCTAAGACGGGAATCTACAAGCCGCTGGGGAAAGCCCCGGCGATTAGGTCGCACGGTGCCACATGCTCCAATCTGATGATCAAACAAGTGACTAAACAGTGGCACGCTCGTGTAATAATTGTCCACGTACAAGTGGTACCCCTTTCCGAATAAGGGTGACACCAAGTTCCACACTATCTTGCCAGCGCTCCCTATGTAATCTGGACAGTTCTCCGGCTCTACGTGACTATCTTTTCCCTCATAAACCGTAAAGCTCCACGTATAGCCTGTTGCCCTGTCACAGAGCTTGTAGAGCTTGACCCCGTATCTGGCACGCTTGCTGGGAAGGAACTGTTTGAAAGACAAGCGGCCAGAAAACTTAATCAGGGACTCGTCAACGCAGACAACTTGATTGGGCGTAAACAAGGCTGCAAAACATTGGTTGAAGTGGTTTATGAGGGGCCGAATTTTGTAGAGCCGATCAAATTCAGGGTCTCCACGAGGACGACAAAGTTCATTGTCACTGAAGTGCATGAAGCGCAAAATCATCTCGTATCGTGCCCTGGACATGGAGGCAGAGAACACGGGCATATGGTGGTGCGGTGAGGTGGACCAATAAGACCTCAGCGTCGGGAATTTGTGTAAGCCCATGTTGAGGGAAAGGCCCAGAAAGGTCTTAAATTCGGAAACCGTAATTGGTTTCCAATCTCTGGCAAGGGAAGGCACTTGGGGATTAGCGGCGATGTGTTGACCAGCGTATATATTACTTTGGTCCACAATAGATCTATAGAGATCTTCCGTGAAAAACAGCGAATAAAAATCGGATGGCTTAAAATCAGCTGTTTCCACCTGAATACCGGGTTGGCCAGTGAATGGGGGAAGTACGGGTTCTGCAGAAGTGGTGGGCACCCAATCAGGATTGGCGAATTCTGCAGGAAGGACACTATGTGATCGACGGGCCTGCCTTTGTCTTCTTCTTGGTGGCAGCGGGACACTACTTGTGCTTGCCACCTCGCCAGCTTGAACTGCACTTATGGGACTCGCCACGTCACCAAGTGTTACTGCAGTGCTGGTTTGACTACGTCCAGGGTGTACTAGGCCGCTGGTGCTTGCCAGTTCACCAGAAGGAATAGCGGCGCTAGTACTTCTCTGCTCCATACGAGAGACCTGCGGTTCCTGCACCTCAACAACATCAGAAGATCGGGATCGGGTACGCCTGACCTTAGCAGGGACCTCACCTTCGTCGTCAGAGCTATCTGTCATGGAGCCACTGTCGTCTACTGGATCGTATTCTGAGCCTGATTCTGACAGATGAGTGACCTCCTCTTCACTATCTGACATACTCAGAAACAAGTAGGCCTGTTCACTAGTGTACTTGCGATTTGCCATTTTGGGCTCTAAATTTAGTAGTACACTAGTGAGATTCACAGGAAAAAAAGCTCCTAGGCTGCTGGCGAATGAATCAAAACGCTACCAAAAAAACTGTTAGCGATCGCAGGGATCAGGCCTGACTCTGCGAACGCTGCAGTTATGTGTGCTTAGTGTTTTGGAAGTGACAGTGATCGATCGATACTGCACTTGGGTGGGCTGGGCTGGGCTGGGCGGAGGGGGAAAACGCAGGTGCTAGCAGGTATCTGGGCTGATCCCGCTAACAATGCGTTTTTTGGAACCCTAAACTGCTGGGACGCTAGTATAGATCTGATCAGATCAGATATTGATCTGTTCAGATACTATACCACTAAGGGAGGTGTATGCTTTGCGCGTGGGTGTTTGCGGTACTGGCACTAACCTGGGGCGACGCAGACCTTATTTGACCCTAACACCTAATTGATATCACCCGCCGGGCGATCAGGGGGTTAAACCGATAGTTGGGTAATAAATGGCGGGTGCCCTGACAGTATAAAAAAATAAGCTAACTAACCAGCGTCACCCGTAACAGTTATACGGTGATCACTGGTGAAAGGGTTAACTAGGGGCAATCAGGGGGTTAAAACCTTTATTAGGTAATATATGGGGGTACCTGACGATATATAAAAACCTGACGGGGAACCTAAATAACTAAATAACTAACTGGCTAACCAGCGTCACCAGTGACACTTATACTGTGATCACTGGTGAAAGAGTTAACTCTAGGGGCAATCAAGGGGTTAAAACCTTTATTTAGGTTGTAATATGGGGGTACCTGACCTATAAACCTATTTATAATCCTATATAAACCTGGCGGTTACCTAAAAAAAAAACTGGCTACCTAGCGGCACCAGTGACACTAATAGAGCGATCAAAAAAAAACGATCGCTTAGTGACACTGGCAAAAGGGGGTGAAAGGGTTACCTAGGGGGCAATCAAGGGGTTAAACCTTTATGGGGGGGGGGGTAGGGGGCTACCTTGGACCTAAAGGGGCCTAAAACTAACTGCCCTGACAGTTATTGCAGTCACACTGACACTAAATGCAGTGATCAGTAAATAAATGATCACTGCAATCAGTGACACTGTGACAGGGGGGGCAGGGGGTGATCTGGGGGGTGATCAGGGGGTGACATGGGGGTGAAATATGTGCCTATGTGTGCCTGGTGTCAGTGTAGTGTTGGTGCACTAACCTGATGTCTTCACAGCTCCGCGTCCCGGTCAGAAAGACCGACACGAGGAGCGTGACATCACTTCCCCTTGCCTGTGTTTACAATTACACAGGAAGGGGAAGGAAGCGGACGAATCCCATTGGCCAGAGCGATCGGGAGGGGGTGGCCAGAAACGACTGGCCGTTACCTCGTCCCGCATCGCTTCTGAAGCCATCCCGACCGTCCCCGCCGGCGGAGGGGGGTCCGATCGGACCCCCCAACCGCCTGAAGAATGGCACGTACAGGTACGTGCTTCTGCCTGTACGTGCCATTCTGCTGACGTATATATACAGGGGGCGGTCGGGGAGAGGTTTGTTTACATAGACCTCTCCCCGTTCTTCAGCTCCGTAACCCGATCGCGGGATACCAATCGGGTCCGCTGGTCCCGCGGCCGTGGTCACGGAGCTCCCGACCGGGTCGCGGGCGCCCCGCTGGCGGCGCGCCCCCCGGGCAGGCAAATTAAAGGGGATGTACAGGTACGTGCTTTTGCCTGCCCGTGCCATTCTGTTGACGTATATCTACAGGAGGCGGTCGGGAAGCGGTTAAACACATATTACAAAAAGGAAATTGGTAAAGTGTTTCACTTTTTTAGCAGGGTTTAGCCAGGAGGTAACCTGTTATTTCTTTCACGCCCCCACACATAACCCTGAAATACCTGATGCATGTCACCTATGGGAGTCCTCTTTGTGGTTACCTCCTGGCTAAACCCTGCTAAAAATGTAAAACACTTTACCAATATGTTATTGTCGATTTTGTACTGTTTTATATGCTTACACATCTCTCTCTCTTGTAGAACAGTTAATAAGCTCCCAAAGAAGCATTTAATTGCGAAACATGTTGAGCGCTTTTCTGCACACCATACAACGATTGCAGGATCATTATGATGTCTGAATATCATTTTTCTGCCGTTTTAGAGAGATATTAGCTAATGTTTGCATTTATCTATTTTGCTAAATAATTTTTAACAAAAAAAATTTCCTTTTTGTAATATGTGTTTAATAAACGACTATGTTATTTTTATAATTGGTGCCTACAAAGTCCATTTTTCCTGTATTTGCTTTTTGATTCAAAATTGATATGTCGGACGCGGCACTGCAGTACCTTTAAGACTCACACAGCACCATCCTGTGATGGAGCCTTGGTAAACTTTTTGATTTAATATCCCAATGCAATTGCAGGAAAAAAGCTTTTTGCAAACCCTATTGTTCTGATAGGCATTGCCCAAAATTTGGTAGTTTCTTCTCCCCAGCATATAATAGCTGGAAATTTGTAAGAGGTGAGCTGTGCTTTGTGCTTGCTCTACCACTGGCAATGATCTTCAGGGACAGCATCATATCCTGGGTGTCTGGAATAAAGATCAGCAGATTTTTTTTTATTAGCATCCTTGTGGCTTCAAAAACCGGACAAACTGTTAACAGAATAAATACAGAGATTTCATTAGCTCTGCTGTTAGAAACTGTGTTTTCTTCAGTCTCTCTATTTTCCCTCTTTATGATCTAGAGAAGCTTAAAGAGGAGCTGCACCCGCATTAAAAATAATAAAAGTCAGCAGCTACAAATACTGCAGCTGCTGACTTTTAATAAATGTACACTTACCTGTTCCTGGTTCCAGCGGTGTAGGCAGAATGTGACGAGCGACCGCTCGTCTCTCAGCTGCCCCGCCCCCATCCTCAGTCAGGGAATCAGGAAGTGAAGACGCAACGTCTTCACGGCCCGGTTCCCTACTGCGCATGCGCGAGTCGCGCTGCACGCCTCTATTGGTCCCCGCTGTGTCCTGGAAACTGTGTTTCCCAAGACACAACAGGGCATCTCCGGATAGGGGCGGGGCAGTCCAGATAATTCGTCACGGAAGTGGGTGCAGATACCTGTACAGGTATCTGCACCCCCCTCCCCCCTGAAAGGTGCCAATTGTGGCACCGGAGGGGGGGGGGAATCCGATAAGCGAAAGTTCCACTTTAGGGTGGAGCTCCGCTTTAAGGGATCCCGTTTACTGTCGGGGAGAAATTATTTGTAGAAGACAGGGATGGGTCTCAGCCCCAAGAAGATTGCCTATGCGGAAAAAGGAAAGGCCGGCCTTTTGATTCAGAACAACAAGTTTTTGCTCATAGGGTAGCCCCCAAAAGCCCAGTCCTCTAGGGATCGTTCCAGTGATAGTCACATGCAGGGCCGGTGCTACCACTAGGCAAACTAGGCGGCCGCCTAGGGCGCCCTGCTTCCTAGGGCGCCCGGCCACTGGTTTACCTACTCTCCTCTCTGCAGCAAGCAACTAACTCAGCATCAGCAGGCAGCCGCCTCTCCGTTCACAATGTCAGAGGCGCAGCAGTGGTGGAGGACTGTGTCTGTGTTCCAACTCCCGCAGCAAGCAAACATTCATTGATGGGCACTGGTAGGCTGCATTGAAGGGCGCTGGTAGCCTGCATTTGATGGGTGCTGGTGAGGCTACATTTGATGGGCGCTGGGGAGGCTACATTTGATGGGCGCTGGTGAGGCTACATTTGAGGGACGCTAGTGAGGCTACATTTGAGGGACACTGGTGAGGCTGCATTTGAGGGGCGCTGGTGAGGCTGCATTTGAGGGGCGCTGGTGAGGCTGCATTTGAGGGGCGCTGGTGAGATTGCATTTGAGGGGCCCTGGCGAGGCTGCATTTGATGGGCGCTGGTGAGGCTGCATTTGATGGGCGCTGGTGAGGCTGCATTTGATGGGCGCTGGTGAGGCTGCATTTGATGGGCGCTGGTGAGGCTGCATTTGATGGGCGCTGGTGAGGCTCCATTTGATGGGCGCTGGTGAGGCTCCATTTGATGGGCGCTGGTGAGGCTGCATTTGATGGGCGCTGGTGAGGCTGCATTTGATGGGTGCTTTATTAAAAAGGTTGGATTTACATGGGCAGGAAAAGGGGCGGAGTCAGCCGGGGGGGCGGCAAAATGAGGTTTCGCCTAGGGTGTCAAAAATCCTTGCACCAGCCCTGGTCACATGAGACCTTTTCATGCTAGTGAATTCGCACACGCGATCCTGTCAGACAAAAGGTCCTATGGCTGAACTGCATGTCTGCAATTACCTTGACTTGTGCACTTAAGATGCAAGCAGGGAGGCATCAGTAGGTGAGTGTAGCTGACACCATTTTCCTGATTCTAAAATGCACAATCTTTTCAGGTCTGACAAAATTCTGCATCACAGCACAAGATTTGTAAAAATAGAAGATGACGAACATAAATGAGGTACAGCAGTTCTCCAGAATACACTGCCAGACCAGATTTAACCTTGCCTTATGTTGCAGATATTTAATAGGACTACCAAAGCAAGAAACACGTGGTAGGGAAGGTGGTGTTCATAATAAGTTATTGATTTCCATCTCTCATTTTTCTGCTGACTCCTGGAAAATAAAAACAAGGATCCAATTGGGTGCTAAGGCCCACTCCTACATTTCATATTTAATGTCTTATACCGAGAAGACTTGGGGTAATACAATGTAGATATTTGCCAGCACTCCAAGTATCAGCACAAGGTGGCGTCCAAACGGTTTAGTTTATTGCATGATCACAACACAAAAAGGTGCAACGTTTTAGAGTCTCGCAGGACCCCTTCGTCAGGCATGTGATCTCATGCCTGACGAGGGGGTCCTGCGTGACTCTGAAATGTTGCACCTTTTTGTGTTGTGATCATGCAATAAACTAAACCGTTTTGATGCCACCTTGTGCTGATCTTTGGTGTGCTGGCAAATATCTACGTTGTGACTTGAACCAGTATCCAGCTGGTTGTTGCTGCAGCACCCAAACCTTTAGCGCTTATACCAGGAACATGTGCGATGGGAATATGAAACATTACTTTGGTTGTATTTTTTAAATGTTCAGAAATTGATTTAATCTTGCTTTAGGGTTGCAAATGCTCTTTGCACTATATAAATGAAAGGAGGCCACTTGTCCATTCATTTAGTGAATGAACATTGCTTGTTTTAGTACAGGAGGTACATACCTGAGCGATAAGGCACAATTTTCTGGCTTTACATTCTGACCCAACGTTGATAGTGCATTTATCAGTTTACATAGTGAGCATATTGCTTTTGTTTGTATATGTGTAAATAATTGTACATTTTTTTTTTTACCAAGCGAACTTGTTACTGAGGCAAACTCAGCTATTACTTTATTGTATTCTTTATTTTTGTCCTTAATTTGTCATCTTTTTATGATAAGCTAAAAATGTCCTTGTACAATGTTCTAGTACCTATCGTGCCAGTAACCATCCTTTAGGCAGAAGTTTTGTTCAGGTTCATCTAAGCACCAGGACATGGGGCTGATTTACAGAAACTGGAAAAAAGAGAGTTGAAGTAAAGTGTCAGAAACCATGAAATCAGGCTGAGACAGAAGTACAGTTAAAGTGTTTGTAAAACCCTTAGAAACCACTTTGACCTACAGGTAAGCCTAGATTAAGGCTCACATGTAGGTCCAAGAAATATCTCCTTAACCTACACGGTTAAGGAGATATTTTACAAATAATGGGCACCACTGTAGACAACGGCACAAGCGCACTGGGCGCGCTGCAAGTGAAGGCAAACATGCCGTCACTTACGGCTCCTGCGCGCATGCACCGGAGTGACGTCATCGCTGCTCCGGCCACTCACAGCACCGGAGCAGCGATACCCGGAAGGAAGATGGAAGCTCCATGGAAGAGGGGACAGCGGTGACATTGCTGGCTCCTGTGTCAGGTAAGTGACACATAATGGGCTACTATGCGATGCATAGTTGTCCATTATGCTTTACCTTTGCAGGAAAACAAAGAGGAAGTAAACCCATTAGGGTTTACTTCCTCTTTAAATCACACTTGTTTAATAATAAAAGTAAAAAGAACAAACGTAGTCAAAACATAGCCAAAGTTCAGTAACCGGAACAGATAGTCAGCCAAGCCAGAAGTATGGGATCAATGTAGTGGAACAGCAAGCAGGCATCTGGAGCCAGAAGGGATGTCAGCAAAGGCAGTCTTTAACCACTTAAGCCCCGGACCAGTTTGCTGGCCAAAGACCAGAGCACTTTTTGCGATTCGGCACTGCTTCATTTTAACTGACAATTTTGCGGTGGTGCGACGTGGCTCCCAAACAAAACCGCGCAATTGTCAGTTAAAGCGACGCAGTGCCAAATCGCAAAAAGTGCTCTGGTCTTTGGCCAGCCAAATGGTCCGGGGCTTAAGTGGTTAAAGATCACACTATACCCACATAAAAGCTTGTAATTATCATATTGGCTTATTTTCTTCTACGCATAAGACTGGACTGTAGGGTTAGTTTAGTGTAGCATAACTGAAATTATATTTTCATTGAAAATTTAATTTTCAATTCACTAGAGTTTTATCATACAGATCAGCTGAATTTACTATATTTTTTTTATGGGAATGTAGCCAGAAATGATAACCCATAAATAAATGAAGACAAACAACATAATGGAGTAAACTAGGCCGCGGTCTTTATTATTGGTATTAAATTTAATTCATAAACATGAAAATATTCATAGTTAGATAAATGAAATCACAAATAAATGATTTACTTAACCAACTTACAATAAACAACCCAGCCACTAAATTTTTTAACCACTTCCCGCCTGACCTATAGCAGAATGGCGGCCGGGCGGTGCTTTCGTTATCCTGACTGGGCGTCATATGACGTCCTTCAGGATAACATGCCGCTGCGCGCCCGTGGGGGCACGCATCGCGGTGATCAGTGGAGCGGTGTGTCAATCTGACACACCGCTACACTGATCTCGGTAAAGAGCCTGCGGCAGGTCAGCTGTGTCCAATCACAGCTGATCACGATGTCAACAGGAAAAGCCAGTGATCGGTTTTTCCTCACTCGTGTCTGACACACGCGAGTAGAGGAGAGCCGATCGGCGGCTCTCCTGACAGGGGGGGTCTGCGCTGTTTGTTTATCAGTGCAGCCCCCCCTCAGATGCTCACACTGGACCACCAGGGACTCCACTAGGACCACCAGGGAAGTGGGCAACATGTGGATGGCCAGGTATGTACCCCCTGACTGGCACCATCATGTACAAATAAATATCAGTGATGCCCAGCAATGCCACCCATCAGTGTCATCAGTGTCCAGCAGTGCCACCTATCAGTGCCCATCCGTGCCCACTTATCAGTGCCCATCCATGCCACCTATCCATGCCACCTATAAGTACCCATCAGTGCCGCCTATGAGTGCCCATCAGTGCCGCCTATGAGTGCCCATCAGTGCCACCTATGAGTGCCCATCAGTGCTGCATACCAGTGCCACCTATCAGTGCCCATCAGTACCGCCTATCAGTGGCCATCATCAGTGGCCGTCAGTGCCACCTCAATTGTGCCACCTCATCGGTGCCCATCAGTGCCGCCATATCAGTGCCCATCATTGAAGAAGAAAACTTACTTGGTTACAAAAAAAATTAACAGAAACAAAGAAAAACGTGTTTTTTTTTTCTACATTTTCAGTCTTTTTTTATTTGTTGCGCAAAAAATTAAAATCGCAGAGGTGATCAAATACCACAAAAATAAAGCTCTATTTGTGGGAACAAAATTATAAAAATTCTGTTTGGGTACAGTGTTGTATGATCGCGCAATTGTCATTCAAATTGCGACAGCGCTGAAAATTGGTCTGGGCGGGAAGGTGTCTAAGTGCCTGGTATTGAAGTGGTTAAATAACCACTCCCACAAGCCAGGGTTGTGTTTTTTTCTATTTATAAAAAACACAAGCCTGGCCTCATGCACCCCGCAACGCGGCCAACTCGCCACTATAGCTTGCAAAATATTATTAAATATGCCCAACCCGATGTCAGAGAGATGAACGCCGTCACTTCTGAACAGGCCGACTAAACCACCATCCAAGTCTACATGCCTAAAGGAGAAACCACCAATCATAGGCAAAAATTTTGCCAATGACTGATTGATACGTTTCCTGACTTTGTCCAAAGGGGAATTCAACCAAACCAACCTTGGGATGATTTCTGAGAAAACTAAACGTATATCGGGGACCGATAGGTGAAACTGAGACAAATCATTCTTGATTTGAAAAATTAAGTCCAGAGTCTTGAGGACACCTATATCGTTTCCCCCTAGATGCAAAATTAAAATGTCAGGGACTGGTAAGGATTGAAACAGCAAACTCAGGTTATCAAATAGATCCATCCATCGCATACCCCTCCTACCGTGCCACCTTATATTTACCAAAGAGAGGTCAAACTTCAAGCTTTCGGTATAAATTCTTCGCAAAGCTCTCCTTTCAGCCCAGAATATGAATGAGTGCCCTATGATCGAAACAGACAGGAACTGACCTGTGGATTAACATAAACAATTAGGATGAATGTACAACTTATAAGCATCTGACTGCCATCTACCGATTCGTTTAATGACTCCAATTTGTAAACCCAACCGGGCGGCCTCAGTGGCCGCCCCTATACGAAAAGAATGGGAAGACAGTGACAGTTTGTCCAGGTTCAGTATGGCCAAACATTTAGAGAAAACAGCATTGAATTGATATTTTGACGGGGGAAGGCCATTGCAATGAACGAACAGTATATTGCTGTGTTTATATCTGATTCTAAGAAAATGGTAAAAGGATCGGGCAAATAGGGGATGCTGGAAATAGATGCAATTGAACCCAAACACCCTTCCCAAACTGGTCAGTTTTTGATCTTGGAATAAATAATTTGACGTTATCAACATCCAATAAAATGTGCGATAACAGAAGCCCCGATGCGGAATTCTTATTTGGAGATAATACTTCCGAAATTCTCAACGCCCCAAAAAAGAGTAATGAAAAAACGGCCCGAAAAAGATCTGCTTCATAGGGCGAAAAACAGAGCGTGTCAACCGCTGAACATAATTTGGAAAGAATTTCAGGAGTAATCGCCATTCTGGTGTCCTTGCGAAATGTTGTCTTTTTATAACCCTTAAGGCCCCTTTTACACTGGGGCGGGAGCCGGGCGACGGTAAAGCAGCGCTATATTTAGCGCTGCTTTACCGTCATTTTAGCCGCGGTATTCGGCCGCTAGCGGTGCGGTTTTAACCCCCGCTAGCCGCCGAAAAAGGGTTAAAATCCCTGCAAAGTGCCGCCGTAGCGGCGCTTTGCGGCGGTATTGCCGCGGTATTAAAATCAAAAAATAAAACCATTGAAATCAATGGGTAGGAGCGGTATAGGAGCAGTGAATACACGGCTCCTATACCGCTCCAAAGATGTTGCTAGCAGGACTTTTTTGACCGTCCTGCTAGCGCACCGCACATTCACACTGGAGTGAATGGGGCCGGATTTTTTCACGGAGGTGTACAGGCACTATTTTTAGCGCTGTACCGCCTGAAAAACGCCCCAGTGTGAAAGGGGCCTAAGGGCCTGTCGTACTGAGAATAGGGAGGAACAGGAAGGGTAATTCTATTGGAGAAAAAAAGAAACACCCGCCAAAGTTTTGTTAATGTGAGACCATGATAAGGATTTGGCCATTAAACTGTCTAAAAAGGACAAAACTAGACTTTCAGAGAATGGGGGCTGTGGGTCGCCCGATAATCTTAGATGAGATAGCCACAGCAGCCATGCTGTTGAATATGCTGAAAAAGTAGATGGGGCGATGGATCTCTTAATATTCTCCCGGACCCACGTTAAATCAAGTTCCAAAGATGCGAAGGACACTGGATCCCTATCTCGTCCGCAGCTGGAAACAGAGACTTGAATCTCACCTGCTGCAAACGTGAAAGAGAATCTGCAACGTCATCAAACTTACCAGGTAAATAGCGGGCTTTTATCCAGATGTTAAGACTCAAGCATTTAAAGACAAGGTATCTTATTAGAATAATGACCGGAGGGGATTTTGATGACAGTTTATAGCAAAAAGAACCCCTTTGTTGTCCGTGCTAAATAGGATCCTATGATTCACAAATCGATCCCGCCAAATCTCTAACGCTACTATATTGGGAAATAATTCCAGAACTACTATATTTTTAAAATAGCCTTTGGTACGCCAATCTGGGTACCACACAGAGGCGCACCAGTGAGTTTTTTTTTTTTTTTTTTTTAATTATACCTCTATATACCTATGTGTGACACATAGGCTAAGGTGGAGGGGCACCTTGTCTCCAGCTGGGATATAGACAGCTGGTACTGCAGAAAAGAATGTGGTCAAATATGTAGTGTAGGATATAAATTTTTTCAATCATAGTGCTTTCATTGGGGAGAATGGATTCTAGGAACATATTGTGCTCTTTCTAATGACTTGCATTCATCTTAAAGGTCATATTGTGTACATTTAAGGCAGAGAATTTCATAGAGAATGTCATGTAAAGAAAGACAGAAGAGTGTATAGGATTGTGAGTGTGTACTGACTTTGGAACGGCAATGGTGGGGACCTGATGCTTGAAGAGAAAAACATTGGGAGCAGGCATTGACCATGCCATAGGGCATAGGGCATTGTGCTTGCTCCATCTGCTTGGTGAGAGGGAACCTGGTTGACACCAGTGCCTTAACCAGTTTACTGTACAGGGTGACATTTGGTGAATTTGCTTCATCATGCACTGACCATGAATATTTTGGTTCCTATTAGGCATGTCCACCCAAAACCAATATATAAAATGATAGCAGGTTTAATACCTCAGTGGCTTTTCTTTAGTCTCGAGCAGTGCAATCTCTGCATCTAAGTTCCTGGTTCCGCTCACCCGTTAAAGCCATTGCAAATGGGGAATACAGTTTCACCATTCACGCTTGCACCGAACTGGGAAGTCTTTGCAGAAATTCCACTGCTGGCATTGGAGAGAAAAATGATGGAGTGTTTTAATCCACCTGCAACTCCAGAAAACTAAAATGGCAGTTTGGGAGTGGACTGACTTTAAAAAAAAAACAAAAAAAAACTATTCATTACAATGGTGCAGTGATGAAATGTGTAAGTATTGCTGGTATTATTAGTCATATTTTTTCAAGCAGAAAACAAGTACAAGCAGAACACTGATTTATGGATAAATCATCCATTCTTTTACATCATTCAGTCCTTTTATGAGCAGAAGTGTTATGCCGCGTACACACGACCGGACTTTCCGGCAAACTAGGTCCGACGGAATTAGTCCGTCGGACAATCCGATCGTGTGTGGGCTAATCCGTTCGTTATTCGGGAACAAATTTAGGCGGACCTAGAAATAGAACATGTTTCAAATCAATCCGAAGGACTCAATTCCGACGGACTAAAATCTGGAAAAACGTTCGTCTGTGTGCTGGTCCGACGGACCAAATACGACGCAAGGGCAGCTATTGGCTACTGGCTATTTTTGTTGTCCTGTTTACGTCGCCACGTTCGAACAAACAGACTTTCGACCGGACTTAGTCCGTTCGTATGTGGCCAAGTTTGTTCGGAAAGTCCGTCAGAACTCCCACCTCCCTTCCTCCTTCTACCATAACCCTACTCCATTCTTATACTGTTTCATAATGTAATGTCAGCATTATCCTAGTAACACCCATATTTGCATATATACCTAATATGGTTCAGTCTAAAGATAAGTAATAACTCCACCCATTGTCCTGACATAGTAACTCAAAAATAGATGTACCTACACAGCAAAGCCATATCTCTCTGCCCTCTGTTACTATATGTTCTGTGACCTTCAAAAACTATCACCAATTGCATATAACCTTAGTGTGTTTCATATATATTATCAGAAACTTTTATCACTTAAAATATTAATTAACTCAAAAACTTCTAACAAAATTAAAATAAAAAAAATAAAAAAATGGAAAAAAAAAATTTGATGGCAAGATGAATGCAGTATGTTATCAAAAGATACTGGAGGAACATTTGCATTCATCAGCCAGGAAGCTGTGCATGGGACGTACTTTACATTCCATCATGACAATGATCCAAAACAAAAGGCCAAGTCAACCTGTCATTGGCTACAGCAGAATAAAGTGAAGGGTCTGGAGTGGCCATCTCAGTCTCCTGACCTCAATATCATTGAGGCCACTCTAGGGAGATCTCAAACATGCAGTTCATGCAAGACAGCCCAAGAATTTTCAGGAACTGCAGGCTTTTTGCCAAGAGGAATGGGCAGATTTACCATCTGAGAAGATAAAGAGCCTCATTCACAAATACCACAAAAGTCTTCAAGCTAGCACGCAAGGGAGACCTAGCGACAATGGCTCCCATGGAACACATGTGTCGACAATATGATACATTTAGGGGTCACATATCAACAATATACACAATTTTGACATATGTCTCAGTAAAATTGACCTACATGACCCAATGGGAATAGGACTTACAAGAAACTCTGGACCTCGAGGAATGGCACTCGATAGCAATGGCAGCCTCTAAATCACTTGCCAACACCTCAATTATAGAAGCAAACTATAAGGTTTTATTAAGGTGGCATATGGTACCGGCCAGACTGGCCACTTTTGTGCTCGGGGCTACTCCAAAGTGCTTTCAGGGCCGCGGCCAAGTGGGAACAGCATACCATTTATGGTGGACATGTCCCAAGGTACGGAGATTTTGGATTAGGGTCTACAACTTCATATACAATCTCACCCAGATCAACCTGGCCAAATCCGCAAAGCACGCACTCTTGGGTAGCAGAGTAGAAGAAGCCTCAAAAATTCAAAAACTGCTCCTCACATTCATATTCATATCAGCTAAAATCACAATAGCAAGAAACTGGAGGTCTGCAGCTCTGCCATTCGACCAACTTAAACACAAAATGTCCTGGCTTATGCTAAATGAAAGACTAAGAGCAATTTTGCAGGATAAAATGAAGTTGTTTAATAAAATATGGGACCCATGGATCAGATACTTGAATGACCCCCAGACAATTACTAACCAGGACCCTTCCTAAATGACATGACAAGGAGCGTGGAGTCCTCCCTCTCCCCCCAATTCGATCTCCTATTCCCTCCGAGTCCATCTTCCCTTCCTCCCATCATCTATTCCCCCTTTCCCTCCGTAGGACCTTGGCGTTGTGGGGTCGGGAGGGCGCCCCTACATGACTTGGAAGACCAGGCTCCCCCAACGGATTGCTGGGGGGCAGGTGTCTCCTGGCATGGGGGGCGTACTCTGAGACCTACATTATAAAGTTGACATAAGGCTACAGAGTATAGTGTAATGCCTAAGGTGGAGAATCCACTGTATAGTCTGTTATACAAACCACAATTGATAAAGTAGATACGGCAAAGTTCGTTCATGCGAGGAGCTCTTGCTTGCGGGCGCGCTCCCGTTATACAGCCGGCGGCCATTGCGGCTCACTGTATCACTCGGGCCCGCCCCCGGCGCGCTGTGTCATTGGATGTGATTGACAGCAGCGCGAGCCAATTGCTGCGCTGCTTTCAATCCATCCACTGTAACCAGTCAACGGCCAGACTGAGCGGCGAAGAGGATGTCGGGGGCGAGCGCGGGACTTTCAAGGGGTCAGGTAAGTAAAACGGGGGGGCTGCTTAGTCGGATATTTTTTCACCTTAATGCATAGAATGCATTAAGGTGAATATTTTTTTACCTTTACAACCCCTTTAAAGGAACAAGAGATATATTGTTCATATCTATACTATGTGTTTGAAGGACTATGAATACTGTACACTGTTAACCGCTTCAGCCCCGGACCATATGGCTGGCCAAAGACCAGAGCACTTTTTGAGATTCGGCACTGCGTCGCTTTAACTGACAATTGCGCGGCCGTGCGACATGGTTCCAAAACAAAATTGAAGTCCTTTTTTTCCCCACAAATAGAGCTTTCTTTTGGTGGTATTTGATCACCTCTGCGTTTTTTTTTTTTGCGCTATAAACAAAAAAAGAACGAAAAATGCATTATTTTTTACATTTTGCTATAATAAATATCCCCCAAAAAATATATAAAAAAACATTTTTTTTTTCCTCAGTTTAGGCGATACGTATTCTTCTACATTTTTTGGTAAAACAAAAATCGCAATAAGCGTATATTGATTGGTTTGCGCAAAAGTTATAGCGTCTACAAAATAGGGGATAGTTTTATGGCATTTTTATTAAAAAAAAATATTTTTTTTACTAGTAATGGCTGTGATCAGCGATTTTTTTATTTATTTTTTTTAACGTGACTGCGACATTATGGCGGACACGTCGGACAATTTTGACACATTTTTGGGACCATTGGCAGAAAACGGAATCAAAACCTGAAACGTGAGTTTGGGTGGTGCTGGCTTTTCACCCTTACTTGTCCACTCTCCAGACTGATCTGCGTTTCATTGATTTCTTGCCGTTTCCTGTCCATAGTGACCTGCTTAGTGTGGATACGGTCCATTAAGGAGAATGAAGTGACTGTTATGCCTATTGACTAAATATTGGCAGGCATCAGACTAGCTAATATTCTGGCCTTTCATCTTGAAGAGAGACAGGAACTCAGAAAAGATCTAACCCCTTCTCTTTCTCCCTGTTCTCTCGTTAGACAAATGTAAAGATCTTCTGGAATTATTTCAGCAAACACCCTGCCCACAGGATATTCAGCAAGGATATGAAATTTTGACTCATCCAGAGCACCTGCTGCCATTTTTCGGCATGCCAGTTCCTATGGTTTTGTGCATGTCAAAAAAAAAGCTAAGCGGCGCAACTATGCAGGAAAACATAGGAACCGGGGTGCAGAAAAATGGCGGCAGGTGCTCTTGACTGATGAGTCAAAATGTGAAATATTTGGCTGTAGCAGGAGGCAGTTTGTTGGTGAATGGCAGTTTGTTGGTGAGATCTGAGGAAGGAGGCCACGCCTCAGAAACGCGTTGTGATGTCCATATTCTCTTCCCCCTGTATCCTGCTCGTGTGGGTTTATGTGTCCTCGGAGAGGAGCGACGGCTGGACCGAGTGTATGCGCATTAGGATCTACTCGTCTAGTGTAGTGGTGGATAGCCTCGAATGTGCTGCCAGGATCCGGGCAGCTAGGTTGAACATCCACGGCTCCCCCCTCCCCTGTCGGGATCTTAAAGGTGGTTTTAGGAGTGCGGCCACAGTGGAGTCCTTATGCTGTATCTATCTTTGCACAATGTGAGTTTGACCATTGTAGTGTTTTTAACCATATTAAAGCTGAGTTACACTAGGGCGGCTTTGCGCTCTCTTCTTTTGTGTTTTTGTCTAGATGTGTTCCTGCCACCCAGAGGATCCGTAGAGAGCAGCAGCACCCTTTGACTTGTCTAATTATCACTAATAGCCAGCTGGTGGGCTATACTAAACTGTTGATCAGCACACTTGCTATTTTTTTCTTTTATGTGTATTTTTTGGATGGAGGAATTTGACTGGCCTGCACAGATCCTGGCTTCAACCCGATAGAACCCCTTTGGATAAATAAGAGCAGAGACTGTGAGCCAGGCCTTCTCGTCCACATCAGTGCCTGACCTCACAAATGCGCTTCTGGAAGAATGGGCAAAAACATTCCCATAGACACACCCCTAAACCTTGTGGACAGCCTTCCCAGAAGAGTTGAAGCTTTTATAGCTGCAAAGGGTGGGCCAACTCAATATTGAACCCTACGGACTAAGACTGGGATGCCATTAACCACTTGCCGCCCATGGTACGTACATGGACGTCCTTGGGTTTCAGTGGTTATACCTGGATGATGCCTACAGGTATCATTCTTTGCAGCCGGCGATTCTCTTTTAGGTAGAAGTGATCTGAGTGGTTAGTTAGGCACTCGATCATTTCTGCGGGTGGCAGAAAGGGGTCTCACCCCCCACCACCACCATCGCCACCTAAAGTGCTGTAATGCCAAACAACAAATTCCATTTTATTATAACATATTAACAGATAGTAATCCAGTCACATTGGTATAAAACAAACAAGCATAAAACCAGAACCAGAAGTGTGCAGCGACTTGCGTGTCACCGGCCGGATCTGGCGTCACCACCCATGGTCAACTGACATGTTTCGTCCCTCCCACGGGACTTTATCAAAGGATATCCTTTGATAACATCCCATGGGAGGGAGGAAACGCGTCAGTAGATTCCGGTTTTATGCTCGTTTGTTTTATACCAATATGAAGTGGATTACTGTCTTTTAATATGTTTTTAAAAAATGGAATTACGTTATATACTTTTCTCCTGTTTTGCCATTCAATACCTTTATTAGGAAACGCTCATCTGCAAACAAGCAGCCACGTTGATGGACTACAAAGCCCAGCATCAGAGGTGATTTTAAAGCTCACAGCTGGTGAGTGAGTTTGGCACTACAGCACTTTAGCCGCCCACAATGGAACTTTAATATTTCACTGAGAAGATCACCAAGAATGCTGGACTGTTTTGACGTTTAATCAGTTGTTTATGTATTGTATTGTTTATGTATTGTTTAAATTGTTTGATATGTATGGCCACTAGTAATTTGTTTAATCAGGTTTATTAGTAGGAGCGCTCTTCACACGTTGGCACATGATCTAAAGGCACTACTACACCATTAAAGGAGCAGCAACCTTACATAAATTAGTTCTTTGATCTTTATTCATTTAATAGTTCACTAATTTTATCTCAACACTCAAACAGAATTTATCCAATAGCACCGGTGTATATAACTATAAGTATATAAGTATATATATATATATATATATATATATATATATATATATATATATATATATATATAATGTATGTTCACAGTTAAAACATGACATGTTAGGTATCTATTCACCCGACATAACACCATCTTTCACATTATACAAAAAAATTGGGCTAACTTTACTGTTTCTTTCTTGTTTTTTTTTTTATTCATGAAAGTGTTTTTTTTTTTTAAATTGCACAAATACTGTGTGACATAAAGAAAAATTGGAACACCTGCCATTTTATTCTATAGGGTCCCTGCTAAAATATATATATATATAATGTTTGGCGTTTCTAAGTAATCTTCTAGCAAAAAAATTTATTTTTTTACATGTAGGAGTGAATTGTCAGAAATGGCCCGGATGGCAAGTGGTTAAAGTTCATGTGAGTCTAAAGGTAGACGTGCCAATACTTTTGGTAACTTTAGTGTATATATATATATATATATATATATATATATATATATATATATTGTAGCAGAGCGTCCCAGAGAGAACCAGGAGAAGTCTTGTTCGGGATTTATACGTCTCCCAGGCTCCTCTCATACACATTCAGAGGTCTCTGATACATGATCCAGTTCGGATCTTAGTCCTCCTTTCCAGGCTAATTTAAGCTCACCTGAGCAGACAGCCTTTGCTCTCTGCCTGGGACACACAGACATTTGATGGTTTGTGAGGAGCTAAAGGTTGGTAAAACGCTTTAAAACTCTATACAGAAACTGACAAGCGGTAGGCTTGCTCAGCCTGGTAGTGAGGGCCGGTGTATGGTATAGTTAGAGCCGAGACACGGCTAGGACTTTTGTTTTGTTATTTCTGTTCTGATATGTTTTCTGGAAGACTGTGCAGTACCTGTGTATGGACTTGTATTTAAATCAAATAAACCCAGCACTGTTTTCACTACCTCAAGTGGATTTGGTATCTGTGCCTAAATAACAGCTCATCCCAGGGAGCTTTGTACCTGCTACCTGTCCCCCAGGTTACAATATATATGTATACATTTTTTTTATGAATTACAGCTGTTATATATTTTTTTATATTTGCCCAAAGATCTGCTTTAAGCTGCCATGCCGGTGAGCCGTAGTGGTAGCGAGTGTCGGAACGTTGTTATTTCCAGATCAGGTAATTATTATTTTCCTCACATGTGCATTAGAGCTTATCCGAAAGAAACGTTTAATAACACAATCCTACAACCCTCCTCTCCCCTCCTGAGTTTACAAATGATATTTCTAAAGATGTAATTATGCTGTGAGGCTCAGAGGGCCGAATACCACAAAATCACCAACGTCTTCATCCCCTCTTCTTTTTAGTTAAGGAGATCTTCCGCTCCATTTCCTTTCATTGCTGAGACATTGACAATTTAACCACTTCAGCCCCGGACCAATTGTCAGCTTAAGGACCAGAGGTCTTTTTTCAATTTCGCACTGCACTACTTTAACTGGTAATTGTGCGGTCATGCAATTTTGTAACGAAACGAAATTTGCGTCCTTTTCTTCCCACAAATAGAGCTTTCTTTTGATGGTATTTGATTGCCTCTGTGATTTTTATTTTTTGCGATATAAACGGAAAAAGAGCGAAAATTTTGAAAAAAAAAGAGATTTTCTACTTTTTGTTATAAAAAAAATCTAATAAACTCAATTTTAGTCAAACATTTGGGCCAAAATGTATTCAGCCACATGTCTTTAGTAAAAAAAATGCCAATAAGCGTATATTTATTGGTTTGCGCAAAAGTTATAGCGTCTACAAACTAGAGTACATTTTCTGGAATTTACACCGCTTTTAATTTATGACTGCCTATTTCATTTCTTGAGGTGCTAAAATGGCAGAGAAGTACAAAACCCCCCCAAATGACCCCATTTTGGAAAGTAGACACCCCAAGCTATTTGCTGAGAGGCATGTTGAGCCCATTGAATATTTTTTTTTTTAGTCCCAAGTGATTGAATAAAGACAAAAATAAAAAATAATTTTTTTTTTTCTTCAAAAAGTTGTCACTAAATGATATATTGCTCACACATGCCATAGTTATATGTGGAATTGCACCCCAAAATACATTTTGCTGCTTCTCCTGAGTATGGGGATACCACATGTGTGGGACTTTTTGGGAGCCTAGCCGCGTACGGGGCCCCGAAACCCAAGCACCGCCTTCAGGATTTCTAAGGGTGCAAATTTTTGATTTCACTCCTCACTACCTATCACAGTTTCGAAGGCCATAAAATGCCAAAATAGCACAAAACCCCCCCAAATGACCCCATTTTGGAAAGTAGACACCCCAAGCTATTTGTTGAGAGGCATGGTGAGTATTTTACAGCTCTCATTTGTTTTTGAAAATGAAGAAAGTAAAGAAAAAAAATTTTTTTTTTTATTTTTTCAATTTTCAAAACTTTGTGACAAAAAGCGACATCTGCAAAATACTCACAATACCTCTCAGCAAATAGCTTGGGGTGTCTACTTTCCAAAATGGGGTCATTTTGGGGGGTTTTATGCCATCTGGGCATTCCATGGCCTCCGAAACTGTGATTGGCAGTGAGAAGTGAAATAAAAAAATTACTCCCTTAGAAAGCCTGAAGGCGGTGCTTGGTTTTTGGGGTTCCGTACGCAGCTAGGCTCCCAAAAAGTCCCACACATGTGGTATCCCCGTACTCAGGAGAAGCAACAGAATGTATTTTGGGGTGTATTTCCACATATGCCCATGACATGTTTGAGCAATATATCATTTAGTGACAACTTTTTGTAAAAAAAATATATATATTTTTTTTTTTTCATTATTCAATCTCTTGGGACAAAAAAAAAAAATATTTAATGGGCTCAACATTGCTCTCAGCAAATAGCTTGGGGTGTCTACTTTCCAAAATGGGGTCATTTGGGGGGGGTTTGAACTGTCCTGGCATTTTATGCACAACATTTAGAAGCCTATGTCACACGTCACCCACTCTTCTAACCACTTGAAGACAAAGCCCTTTCTGACACTTTTTGTTTACATGAAAACATATTTTTTTTTTTGCAAGAAAATTACGTTGAACCCCCAAACACTATATATATTGTTAAAGCAAAGGCCCTACAGATTAAAATGGTGGGTGTTGCATTTTTTTTTTTTCCACACAGTATTTGCGCAGCGATTTTTCAAACGCATTTTTTGTGGAAAAAATACACTTTTTTTTATTTTAATGCACTAAAACACACTATATTGCTCAAATTTTTGATGAAATAAAAAATATGATCTTAGGCCGAGTACATGGATACCAAACACGACATGCTTTAAAATTGCGCACAAACACGCAGTGGCGACAAACTACATACATTTTTAAAAGCCTTTAAAAGCCTTTACATGATACCACATTAGATTCACGGAGGAGGTCTACTGCTAAAATTACTGCCCTCGATCTGACCTTCGCGGTGATACCTCACATGCATGCTGCAATTGCTGTTTACATATGACGCCAGACCAACGCTTGTGTACGCCTTTGCGCAAGAGAAGGGGGGGCAGGGGTGCTTTTTTTTTTTTTTTTTTTTTTTTTTTTTTTTTATTTATTTAGCTTTTTTATTCTATTTTTAAACTGTTCCTTCCATTTTTTTTCTTTGTTATGATTTTTATTGTTATCTCAGGGAATGTAAATATCCCCTATGATAGCAATAGGCAGTGACAGGTACTCTTTTTTTGAAAAAATTGGGGTCTATTAGACCCTAGATCTTTCCTCTGCCCTCAAAGCATCTGACCACACCAAGATTGGTGTGATAAAATGCTTTCCCAATTTCCCAATGGCGCGGTTTATATCCGGGAGGGGGGACATTCCCTCCTACTGCTTGTAAAAGCAGTCTAGAGGCTAATTACCCGCTAGAATTGCTTTTACATGAAAGCCGATCACTGGCTGAAAAGAATGATACCAAGATGATACCTAAACCTGCAGGCATCATTCTGGTATAACCATTCAAAGTCCAGCAACATACTGGACATATATTGTAATCTTTTTTTTTTTCATGCAGCCTCTTGGCTGAACGAAAAAAAGAGATTGATTGGTGGGTATGCCCACCATTAGAATACCTCCCTTCATCCACCCACTTCTAATGATGGGCATACATGCACCATTTATATATGCCGATGCATGGGGGCATCCTCCCGCAAAAGTTATGCCGTGTACACACGGTCGGAATTTCGACCGTATGTACGTGGCATTAGGAGCCAATCGCTCCTCCCCCCCCCCTGCTGCCCCCATGCTTCGGCACATATGCTCTTTTTTTTAACTGTGGTGGTGAAATCACCTCCTACAGCGTTGGAGTCGCGGCTTTATGTATCGTGGGAGCAAACGCTGTTGCTGTCAAGATAAATAAATCCGCGCTGCAACTGAATGGCGCACCTGAAAACAAAAAAATGCTTAACACTAAAACACAGTAAACAAAATTACATACCTGAAAAGCAAGCATGATAAAACATGATAAAACATAATAAAACATTGCAGAATAGAATGGAGTAAAAAAAGAGCAACAATAGAGAGAGAGAGAGAACAATAAAACGACAACTATTTTTGTTTTTTTTATTTTTTTGAGATTCACAGGTAAAAAAGCTCCTGACTGTTAGCGACTGAATCAAAACGCTACCACAAAAAAAATGTTAGCGATCGCAGGGATCAGGCCTGACTCTGCGAACACTGCAGTTATGTGTGCTTAGTGTTTTGTAAGTGACAGTGATCGATCGATACTGCACTTGGGTGGGCTGGGCTGGGCGGAGGGGGAAAACGCAGGTGCTAGCAGGTATCTGGGCTGATCCCGCTAACAATGCGTTTTTTTGGAACCCTAAACTGCTGGGACGCTAGTATAGATCTGATCAGATCAGATATTGATCTGTTCAGATACTATACCACTAAGGGAGGTGTATGCTTTGCGCGTGGGTGTTTGCGGTACTGGCACTAACCTGGGGCGACGCAGACCTTATTTGACCCTAAAACCTAATTGATATCACCCGCCGGGCGATCAGGGGGTTAAACCGTTATTGGGTAATAAATGGCGGGTGCCCTGACAGTATAAAAAACAAGCTAACTAACCAGCGTCACCCGTAACAGTAATACAAAAAAAAACTGGTTACCTAGCGACACTAATGCAGGGATCAGAAAAACGATCGCTTAGTGACACTGGCAAAAGGGGGTGAAAGGGTTAACTAGGGGCAATCAGGGGGTTAAACCTTTATTAGGTAATATATGGGGGTACCTGACGCTATATAAAAACCTGACGGGGAACCTAAATAACGAAATAACTAACTGGCTAACCAGCGTCACCAGTGACATTTTATACGGTGATCACTGGTGAAAGGGTTAACTCTAGGGGCAATCAGGGGGTTAAAACCTTTATTTAGGTTGTAATATGGGGGTACCTGACCTATAAACCTATTTATGAACCTATATAAACATGGCGGTTAACCTAAAAAAAAACTGGTTACCTAGCGACACTAATGCAGCGATCAGAAAAACGATCGCTTAGTGACACTGGCAAAAGGGGGTGAAAGGGTTAACTAGGGGCAATCAGGGGGTTAAACCTTTATTAGGTAATATATGGGGGTACCTGACGCTATATAAAAACCTGACGGGGAACCTAAATAACGAAATAACTAACTGGCTAACCAGCGTCACCAGTGACAGTTATACGGTGATTACTGGTGAAAGGGTTAACTCTAGGGGCAATCAGGGGGTTAAAACCTTTATTTAGGTTGTAATATGGGGGTACCTGACCTATAAAACTATTTATGAACCTATATAAAACATGGCGGTTAAAATAAAAAAAAAAAAAATGGTTACCTAGCGACACAATGCAGCGATCAGAAAAACGATCGCTTAGTGACACTGGCAAAAGGGGGTGAAGGGGTTAACTAGGGGCAATCAGGGGGTTAAACCTTTATTAGGGGGGGGTAGGGGGCTACCTAGGACCTAAAACTAACTGCCCTGACAGTTATTACAGTCACACTGACACTAAATGCAGTGATCAGTAAATAAATGATCACTGCAATTAGTGACACTGTGACTGGGGGGGGAGGGGGTGATCTGGGGGGTGATCAGGGGGTGACAGGGGGGTTTTTGTGTGCCTAACTGTACTGGTGTCAGTGTAGTGTTGTGCACTAACCTTAACATGTTCGCCGCTCGGCGTCTCCGGTCACATAGACCGGCGCACCGAGCGTGACATCACTTCCGCCTTCCTGTCTATACAATAGACAGGAAGGGGAAGCTTTTCATTCGCCAGGAGCGATCGCGAGGGGGTGGCCAGAAACCACTGGCCGTCCCCTCGTCCCGGATCGCTCCTGAAGCGATGCCGACCGTCCCCGCCGGCGGAGGGGGGTCCGATCGGACCCCCCAACCGCCTAAAGAATGGCACGTACAGGTACGTGGTTCTGCCTGTACGTGCCATTCTGCCGACGTATATCTACATGGGGCGGTCGGCAAGTGGTTATATTACTTAGTCCACTTCCGGGACTAGCATCCCGCCCATATCCGAGGATGCCCGCCCCTATCCGAGGATGCCCCGTTGTGTCTTGGGAAACACAGTTCCCAGGACACAGCGGGGACCAATAGAGAAGCGCAGCGCGACTCGCGCATGCGCAGTAGGGAACCGGGCAGTGAAGACGTTGCGTCTTCACTTCCTGACCCCTCGTAATTTTCTGTAAAGTGCAATGCAATACGGCTACCTGGAGGCGTTCTATACACAGAATGTATACTGAACGCCCCCAAGAAACATATCCTGCTTGTGTGATTGGCTCACTGATTTTCCCAGAAGTCTGCACTAAGATACAAGTCATATTTTTGGCATCCCCTGCAACAAAAATTTCATTTTTTGTTAAGATACTCCCAGTAGGAAATAACGGCGGAGCTCCACTGCCTACAACGTTTTTGGGGACAATGACAAAGAATTTGTGAATACAATTTTTAACTCACCTGTTCTGTTTTTCATTCTTTAGGCCCCTTTCACACCTAAACATTTTTCAGGCGCTACAGCGCTATAAATAGCGCCTGTAATGCGCCTGAAAAAAGCGGGTCCTTTAACTCCAGTGTGAAAGCCGGCCTTAGGATGTCCGTTTTCTCATTAAAAATATACTTTAAAATCCAAAGATAGACAGTTTTCATCTTGCCTGTGGGCATGTGAAGCCCACAGGCATTCTCTTTCGGGATACTGTGATGCTGATCTTCCAGCATGCAGTGGCCGATCTCGCGCATGCTTAGATCGGAGCGCCGTCAACAGCTTAGGTTGCCATCACAACGGGCGGCGGCGTTGGAAGTCACGCGATAACTCGCACCAGGCCGCCGCACTGACTCCTGGGAACAATGACACAAGCTCCCAGGAGCCAGTGCGGCTAAAAGGAAATGAGGAGATAGCCGCACTGAACCCGCCCATATCCGCAGACACACCATACAGGAAATGAACTCCAAAACTAAGGTACAGTGAAAGAAGAAGAAAAAAAAAAGTGCCGTTTTTAAATTAGGACATTGAGTTAATTGTCTTGGGGTAATGTAATAAAATCGGGTGGAGCTCCGCTTTGAATGAATATTTTTGTGCCCGAAGTTCCCTTTTAAAAAGAAGAGATAAATTCCAGAGTAAAAGAAATTAAAATGAAAGCTACAGCCTATATTATTCAATCAAGGTTCATCCATACTTTATTGTTGTACAAGTGTGAATTTCCACCCAGCTCTTCCCACATCTCTATGTAATTATTCTCCCTGGCGGACCTCTTAGATTGTGAACAGTTGATTATTAGAAAAATGTAATTGTATCATTAAGCGCTGCAGAGAAATTAACTTTCCGCTTCCGCATGTAAATAAGGCGGACCAGGTAAACGGGAGATAATTTTTGTTAATCAGTTTCCGAAATGTAATTATTTGGAGTCCAATTTTTTTGTTCCGGCTTAACGATCAGAAATTAGATTTTGTTGCCGCGTATCTGTAATTATGTGTGTTAATAGATCGTACGTGGTGGGGAAACAGCACACGGCTTCTGTGGCTTTCTAACAAAAGCATTAGGACAGCAAAATAAATACAGTGAGGGAAATCAGCCAATGATGTCCAGGAAAAAGTCCCCTACCACAAAGACACCTCTTGTGTTGTGTTCTGCTTACAAATTACACGTTAAAGAATCATTCCAGCTATGACACGTAGGAGATACAGTCATGGCCAAAAATATTGGCAGCCTGGCATTTCTGTCAGATAATGCACCGCTTCACCCCGAAATCTGTTGTAATTGCAATTGTTTAGGCATTCTCGTGTTCATTTCTTCTGTTTGTATTGGTATGACACAAAAAAAGTGAAGGAACAAAAAGCCAAATCTGACATTCCACGCAAAACTCTGGTGATTGGCACCTTCTCAAAATTGGAAGAAATAATTGCATTCCAAGTTTGTGATGCTCTTGTAATTTATAATAACCACTTGCCGCCCGCCATATAGCAAAACAAAGGCGGCAAAGTGGTTTCAATAGCCTGACCGGACGTTGCATCGCTGCAATCGTTGTTGCGGTGTGCCAGTCTGACACACCGCAAAACACCGATCTAGGTAAAGAGTCTTTGACGGAGGCTCTTTTTTTTTTTTGACAAAACGTTGACGGAGGCTCTTTACCACGTGATCAGCCGTGTCCAATCACGGCTGATCCCAGTGTAAACAGGAAGAGCCGTTGATCGGCTTTTCCTCACTCGCATCTGACAGACGCGAGTAGAGGAGAGCCGATCGGCTGCTCCTCTGACATGGGGTTGTCTGTGCTGATTGATTATCAGAGCAGCACCCCCGAGGATGCCCACACTGGACCACCAGGGACGCCACTAGGACCACCAGTGATGTCACCACTAGGCATACCACCCTAGACCACCAGGGATGCCAATCAGTGCCCACAATGGATGTGTCCACTGTGCGCAACATTGTCAAGATGTTTACTGCCCTGCAGCTCAGTTTCAGGGTCTTGGCAATCTTCTTATAGCCTCGGCCATCTTTATGTAGAGCAACAATTCTTTTTTTCAGATCCTCAGAGTTCTCTGCCATGAGGTGCCATGTTGAACTTCCAGTGACCAGTATGAGAGAGTGAGAGCGATAACACCAAATTTAACACACCTGCTCCCCATTCACACCTGAGACCTTGTAACACTAACGAGTCACATGACACCGGGGAGGGAAAATGGCTAAATGGGCCACAAAGTGCCACGCATGCTCAGAAGAAATTTGGAGATGAAAGCTATTGGCTACTGACATCTACGCAGTCCCGTCGTACGTACATCACCTCGTTCGGAACGATCGGATTTTCCGACAACTTTGTACGACCATGTGTATGCAACACAAGTTTCGGCCAAAATCCGTCGGAAAAAATCCGACGGATTTTGTGGTGGAAAAAAATTTGATGGATTTTGTGGTCGGAATGTCCGACCATGTGTACGCAGCATTAGAGTACCACATACAGTACATAGTACATGGCAGATACAGGGACCAGTTGCACAGAAAGTGAAGACCTCCTTCAGGTGGGACATTGGGGCCTTTTTGTGGTTTGGTTCACTTTATTTGAAGTGTCACATACTGACACCTTATTCATGTCTCTGCACAGCAGTGTGGTGCATTGTGCTGCTGTTCGGTGACATGCAGTGCCACCCAGTGCGCCGCCTTAAAATGCAAACATGCTGCACTCCGCACCGCACATCGCACCAGCGTTGCGGTGTAAATGAGGCCCATAGAAAGTAATTGTTTTCTATGTGCCCCAGCGGTGACCTGTGTTTATCCAGTGCAGAAAATCTTATGTTACCGCACAGAGTGAATGAGCCCTAAATGAAGTTCCCCTTTAACAGTGTGGCAGTGAGAGTCGCACAGTGTAGGGAGAACAGACAGACGATTGAGTCATGTCCCAGCATAATCCGCGTTTGTTCTACTTTCACCAACTCCGATACCTGCACATCTATCAGCACAGTGTGTAAGCTTTGCAGGGTTTATATTTTATCCGAGTCTGCAGGTTATTTACTGAAAACCCCTCCGGCAGCTCACTAAATGCCATAACAGCTACTACAGATCACAGATTGTCAGAACGTCAGCGCTTATCATCAAACTCCAACACTCTGCACACTTTTCCTATGCCCGCTGGCAGTTTATAAAACGAAGCTCTGATATCCGGAGGGGTCTGATACTCAGAGAAGAAAATGTAAATAATCCCCGCAGTTCGGCTTTGCAGCACGGACCTTTGTAGGTGTAAATATGATCAAACAGGATGTACTTTAGAGCTATTGTATTTACCAGAGCAGAGAAAGGAAAATAACAGGATCCTGAATGTAGTACAGATAACAATGTGATTCGGAGTGGAAGATGTACTGTATATATATTATTTTAACTAAGCCATCTTCCTGTCTGTTATCCCATTGCAGCTCTTCATGCCGCCGATCCTAAGTTTGAGATAGCTGAAATAAAGAATTGAAAAATAAAAGTATTAAATGATGCATGCATCCCTAACTCATTATTAGTAGTACTTCCTCTCAATATACTGTATATATAAACACATACATACACAGCGATTGGCCATAACATTAAGATACCTACCAAAATCAAAGTCATGGACTCCATTAGACCTCTGAAGGTATGCTGTGGTATCTGGCACCAAGCCATCAGTAGCAGATCCTTTAAAGTGGTTGTAGACCCTTACAAACCACTTTGACCTACAGGTAAGCCTAGATTAAGGCTTACCTGTAGGTCCAATAAATATCTCCTAAACCTACATGGTTTAGGAGATATTTAGAAAAAAAGAGGCATCGTTGTCTACGGCGCATGCTCCATAGACAGCGGCGCGCAGGCGCACTGAGCATGCCGAGATCACGGCGATATGCCGCTCTCGTGCGCATGCGCGGGAGTGACGTCATCGCCGCTCCAGCGAATGACAGCGCAGGTAAGCCTGCCTGGCCAGCGGACTGCCTGGCCTGCCTGGCCAGCGGACCCGATCGCCGGTGGTGTCCCGCGATCGGGTCACAGAGCTGAAGAACGGGGAGAGGTCTGTGTAAACAAACCTCTCCCCGTGCTTCCTACTCTGCCTGTCATTGATCGGCTGTTCCCTGTCATCGGGAAAGCCGATCAATGACGTCAGACGTCAGCCCCGCCCCCTAATGTAAAAAAACACACACACGTCACAGCCCATAACCCCTCCCCTCCCCCTAGTGGTTAACTCTTTCACTGCATGTGTCATTTATACAGGAATCAATGCATTTAAATAGCATTGATTGCTGTATAAATGACAATGGTCCCAAAAATGTGTCAAAAATGTCCGATGTGTCCGCCATAATGTCGCAGTCACAATAAAAATCGCTGATCGCCGCCATTACTAGTAAAAAAAAAATATTAATAAAAAATGCTATAAAACTATCCCCTATTTTGTAAACGCTATAACTTTTGCGCAAACCAATCAATAATCGCTAATTGCGATTTTTTTTTACCAAAAATATGTAGAAGAATACGTATTGGCCTAAACTGAGGAAAATAAAAAAAAATTTATATATTTTTTGGGGATATTTATTATAGCAAAAAGCAAAAAATATAGAATTTTTTTCAAAATTTTTGCTCTATTTTTGTTTATAGCGCAAAAAATAAAAACCGCAGGGGCGATCAAATACCACCAAAAGAAAGCTCTATTTGTGGGAAAAAAAGGACGCCAATTTTGTTTGGGAGCCACGTCGCACGACCGCGCAATTGTCAGTTAAAGCGACGCAGTGCCGAATCGCAAAAAGGGGCCTGGTCCTTTGGCTGCCAATTGGTCCGGGGCTGAAGTGGTTAAATAAAAAGAAAATTTCCAAATGTTTTATTTTTTTATTTTTTTTAGGAATATTATTTTTTTGTGTGCAATCCCACTTTAAGTAAGATACTTGTTTACTTTGCTACAGTCTGGTGTCTGTGTAATTGCGTTATCCCTTATGTCGGAAACCCAGGGTGTCAGAGTTGTTGGGAGGCTTGCAAGGTCAGGGCTACCTTTGGGGTCAATCATCTTCCAGCGCCCCTCAGTGTTCATGATGGTGCACTGGGTATTGTTTTGATACAAAGATGGGACATGCAGAATGTTGAAAGGTCTTGCCTGATTGGAAACCCTATTATGTTGTTTGCTGTCTGTGCCTGCTAGAGAGACTCACCCTCTCTTTTGGCCACTGTCACCGGGACTGAAAGTGATTTGGAAAATGTTAAATTATTTGTTGTCACCTATAGGTACACATGTTCTAGTGACTATATAAAGCTCACCACACACATTACATTCTTATTGTACAATAATCTTTAAATCTACCAACAAAAAATCTTCCCAATAGGACACAGATGGCAACAAAAAAAAAGAGGTTTTAACCTACTGGACCCAAATATTTTTTTTTATAGTGTTGACTTCTGAAACTCCTAAAAAAACATTTTATGTCCCGATACTGTGACATGTATAGATGGAACATTTCCTTTATAAGATTAGTATCTCATCCCATCCTTTCTTGTTTGTTCTCATCCTGTGTGATCTTGTCCCTTTCCCCGCTCTCGGCTCTGTCTCGTGTCATAGTCCTGACCTTCAGCAATATTGCTTCTTCTCATGCCGGTATAATTGAATAATAATGTTCCTTAGGGAGTGTGCCCTAACTGGATTCATATTCTCTATTTATGGCCTTGATGTTCTGATCCATCTGATTGTGGACTGTCTTACAGCCCAGTATTAAAGAGATTTGTTCTAGCTGGCTTATTCAGTATTTCCAGTGCTAGGAGCCAGAATAGTCTAATAACGGGTTTCTCAACATTTTTACCTTGGAGGAACCCTTGGAAAAATGTTTGAGAACTCGAGGAACCAGTGAAGTAATGTTCAGATCTACAGCTCATGGAACATTGGTGTGATCAGCGAGGGGTTGATATAACAGAAATTATTTTTTTAAATAGCATTAAATAATAGAATAAACATTAAAATGTACCGAATTATTGTAAAACTTGTGCTTGTTATTTCCTGCACAGATGCTCATCTCTGGGTCAAGCTTGAAATAAGCAGTGTACAGGGGCAGCAGGACAAGGCACAGGGGGTAAGGAGGGCACACTACATTGGGGGGGGGGGGGGGGGCCCCAGGGCACATTACATGGGAGCAGCGCATATTTTAAGGAACACAGCAGAGCCCATTACATAGGATCAGGGCACCTGGGATCAGAGCACCTTACATGGGTTCAGGGCACATAGGATCAGAGCACCTTATATGGAATCAGGGCACATGGGATAAGAACACCTTACATGGGAACAGGGCACATGGGATCAGTGGACCTTACATGGGGTGAGGGCACATGGGATCAGAGCACCTTACTTGGGATCAGGGCACATGGGATCAAAGCACCTTACATGGGATCAGAGCACCTTATATGGAATCAGGGCACATGGGATAAGAACACCTTACATGGGAACAGGGCACATGGGATCAGTGGACCTTACATGGGATCAGGGCACATGGGATCAGAGCACCTTACTTGGGATCAGGGCACATGGAATCAAAGCACTTTACATGGGAACAGTGCACATGGGATCAGAGGACCTTACATGGGATCATGGCACATGGAATCAGATTACTGTACATGGGATCAGGGCACATGGGATCAGAGCACCTTACATGCGATCAGAGCTCCTTGCATGGAATCAAGGCACAGGGGATCAGAGCACCTTACATGGGATCAGGGCACATTGGATCAAAGCACCTTACATGGGATCAGGGCAAATGGGATCAGGGCAAACGGGATCAGAGCACCTTACATGGGATCAGGGCACATGGGATAAGAGCACCTTACATGGGTTCAGAGCACCTTACATGGGATCAGGGCACATGGGATAAGAGCACCTTACATGGGTTCAGAGCACCTTACATGGGATCAGGGCAAATGGGATCAGAGCACCTTACATGGGATCAGGGCACATGGGATCAGAGCACCTTACATGGGATCTGGGCACATGGGATCAGAGCACCTTACATGGGATCAGGGCACATGGTATCAGGGCCCTGTACATGGTATCAGGGTACTGTACATGGGATCAGGGCACCTTACATGGAACCAGGGCACATGGGATAAAAGCAGCTTACATGGGATTGGGGTGCATGGGATCAGAGCATCTTAAATGGGATCAGGGCACATGGTATCAGGGCCCTGTACATGGTATCAGGGTACTGTACATGGGATCAGGGCACCTTACATGGAACCAGGGCACATGGGATAAAAGCAGCTTACATGGGATTGGGGTGCATGGGATCAGAGCATCTTAAATGGGATCAGGGTACCTACCATACATGGGCTCAGGGCAAATGGTAGGACAGGGGTCATTATGTAAGAAAGCAAGCCCCCGAAGTCTACTTACCTTAGATGACTTCATACCAAAGGAATGTTATTTGAAACTGGCCAAGTCCTTAAAAGGTCATATTGTTGCTTGCAAGGGGAGGTGGCCAGGAGTTGGCCATTTCCTTTCAATTAAGTCCTATATACTGTATACTACAGCCAGTGTTGGTCATCTTACTTTTAAAAAGTAATTTAGTTAAGTTACAAATTACTTCTCCTAAAAAGTAATTGCGTTAGTAACTCAGTTACTACATTGGAAAAGTAATTAGTTACTCAGCAAAGTAACTGACTTTTTTTTTTTAATATTCTATACGTGTAACTAAGGGGCGGGTCTAGTATTACTGTAACCAAGGGGCGCATTTATTATTGTTATATATCGTGTAACCAAGGAGCTGCTCTATTATTACTCTAACCAAGGGGCAGATCTGTTATAGCGTGTAAGCAAGGGGCGGGTCTATTATTATTATATCGTGTAAGGGGCGGATGGCTACAGAAGAGGGCGAATGTTAAATTAATGGACAGAGCTCGATATATAACAATAATAATAAATGCGCCCCTTGGTTACAGTAATACTAGACTCGCCCCTTAGTTACACGATAGACGCCCCTTGCAGAGTAGCACGAGCATCATGAGGGTGAGGCATCACCTCGTACAATTACATGTTAACTGCGCCTGCGCTGTGTAGAGTTCACTCCGAGCTGTTTAGGTTCGGCAATTTTCGGAAGCTCCGTAGTCCTTCGTACTGCGCAAGCGCTGCGCCTGCGCAGTACAGGGGGTCCTTATCCGGCGGGGGAACTTTTTTGGCAGGACACCGGAATTACACTACTGCCATCTAGTGACGGTAGATGTAATTGGGGTAACTAAGCCAAAGTAATGGGAACTGAGTTACCATGAGGGGAAAAGTAATCAGTTAGATTACTAGTTACCCTCTAAAGTAACTGAGTTACGTAACTCAGTTTATTTTAACTCAGTTACTTACATCACTGACTACAGCTATAACTTGAAATATTCAGTCTTGTATTAGAACTGCGATCATGCATGCATCTGATTCTGGTCATCTGTGCCACGCCGTGAAAGCGGGTGGGACTTTGTAGCGAAACAGCATCATAGTTACATAGTAGGTGAGGTTGAAAAAAAGACACAAGTCCATCAAGTCCAACCTATGTGTGTGATTATATGTCAGTATTACATTGTATATCCCTGTATGTTGTGGTCGTTCAGGTGCTTATCTAATAGCTTTTTGAAACTATCGATTGCTCCCTGCTGAAACCCCCACATGTGGAAGGGAATTCCACATCCTTGCCGCTCTTACAGTAAAGAACCCTCTACGTAGTTTAAGGATAAACCTCTTTTCTTCTAATTTTAATGAATGGCTGCGTGTCTTATTAAACTCCCTATTATCCCTATTGTGGGGTCACCAGTACGGTATTTGTAAATTGAAATAATATCCCCTCTCAAGCGTCTCTTCTCCAGAGAGAATAAGTTCAGTGCGCCCAACCTTTCCTCATAACTAATATCCTCCAGACCCTTTATTAGCTTTGTTGCCCTTCTTTGTACACGCTCCATTTCCAGCACATCCTTCCTGAGGACTGGTGCCCAGAACTGGACAGCATACTCCAGGTGCGGCAGGACCAGAGTCTTGTAGAGTGGGAGAATTATCCCATTATCCTTGGAGTTAATCCCCTTTTTAATGCCAATATTCTGTTTGCTTTGTTAGCAGCAGCTTGGTATTGCATGCCATTGCTGAGCATATCATCTACTAGGACCCCCAGGTCCTTTCCCATCCTAGATTACCCCAGAGGTTCACCCCCAAGTGAGTAGATTGCATTTAGATTTTTGCCACCCAAATTCATTATTTTACATTTTTCTACATTGAACCTCTTTTGCCATGTAGTTGCCCACCCCATTAATTTGTTCAGATCTTCTTGCATCCCCATCCTCCAGGTCATTTTAATTTGTTCATAAACAGGATTGGTCCCAGCACAGAACCCTGGGGGACCCCACTACCCACCCCTGACCATTCCCAGTATTCCCCATTTATCACCACCCTCTGAACTCGCCCCTTGTAGCCAGTTTTCAATCCATGTACCTATAGTCCATACCAACGGACCTTACTTTGTACAGTAAACGTTTATGGGGAACTGTGTCAAATGCTTTTGCAAAGTCCAGATACACCATGTCTAGGGGCCTTCCTTTATCTAGATGGCAACTCACCTCCTCATAGAAGGTTAATAGATTGGTTTGGCAAGAACGATACTTCACAAATCCATGCTGATTACTGCCAATGATACCATTTTCATTACTAAAATCTTGTATATAGTCCCTTATCATCACCTCCAAGAGCTTGCATACTATTGATGTTAGGCTAACTGACAGATTGGGTCCCCCTCAGGAGTCCGGGTAAACTTCTATTTCCATTCTCACTGCAGGGCGGAAGGGAGGTAGAGCAAGTCTGGACAGGAGGAGGAAGCTACAGCCAATGGCTTCTGTTGCTCTCAGTCTGTTCTGTGAGAGAGGGGAGCGAAGCCAGAACCACTGCAGATGGGCACAGCACTAGATCGAGTGAGGACTAGGGGGGTTAGGTGGGCGATACTGATGCCTAAACATTTTTCCACCTTATGCAGGGAATACATTAAGGTAAACATGTTTAGGCTTTAGAACCACTTTCATGCTCTTAACAAATTATTAGTTACATGGTACCAATTTTCTAAACGATTTGCTTCCATCGTAGCAGTGAGAGCACTTCACTGCTTTTCTTACAGTGCATGTCTATGGGTCTCCATAGCTCCCAACTGTCCCTGATTTCAAGGGACTGTCCCTGATTTGGAACAAAGTCCCTCTGTCCCTCTTTCCTCCTCATTTGTCCCTCATTTTGGTCTGATCTATAAAGTTGTATAAAAAATGCACTATTTATCTTTCAAAAAGTGTTTTTCAGTGCTAAACCTTTCATCCAGTTTCTAAATCGCTGCATTTGTAAATTTCAAGAGGCAGTATTTAGAAATAATAGTGGTAAAAAAAAAAAAAAGAACTTGTGGGTTTAAAGCGGAACTGCAGTCTGCTCATATAATTTGTAATAAAAACATCTTTGCCATTCTCCAAGTTCACTTCAACCACTTTGCATATTATTTTATATATATACTGTGATTCTGTACTTGCCAAATATGCTGCAGAAATCTCCCTCCCCTGAGTCTGGCTGCAACCATTTTAACTGTGGGCAGCTGAAGCTGCTGCCTGTTCACTTCCTGGATTTACACAGACACACAGAGGCACACCTCCGGCTCTGAAGCTCTCATTGGCCCTCTTATGACTCATCCCCCCTCCCTTCCTGACAAACTCTCATGAGAGTGAGAGAGAGAGCTGTGCATGATGTCATAAGCCTAGGCTTTTTACCAGACAAGAAACAAGAAGTGGGCTGTATAAGGTATTTACTGGCAAAAAAAAAAAGGGTTTTACTATCCAAAGTTAAAACAACAACAAGGGCAGAAGATTTAATAGATGGAAAGTTATAAAAATGACTGACGGTCCGCTTTAACTAATATTTTGTATGTATAATTCTCCTTTAAGGGGGCGTGGCAGGGGTGTGCCCCATGCCTACATACTTTTGATAATAGGAGTCCCTCATTCCCATCTCAAAAAGTTGGGAGGTATGTGTCTCTGTCCTTGTCACAACCCTCTCACGTGCTTCCCCTGGAACCAGGGTCGGGAGAAGGGGTGGGCGGGAGCGTCAGTTGCCCTGGTCCCAATGGTTTCCTGTAGTGATGGGGCACCTTTCTTCTGTTATAAGGCTGACATGGGTAGTGACAGTGGCAGTGATTTAAACAAGTGAGTAAACAAACTAAATGTTATCCTGATGGGGTTTGGACCTTTAACCCCCAGTAACAGCTTCACAGTCTGAATCCCCCCCCCCCCCCCAAACTGATTTGCAGGCCGCACAGGGGCCTCCTGGGGCTTGACACTGCACCACCACTGAAATCAGGCGATTCGGCATCTTCAAAAAAATGTAACTCAAGCACGCTAATCAGGGCAAAGTCACCCAGCCTGCCCATTCTCCAGCCCATGTACGGGCATTCAAGTATCTCCAGCACTGGGGAGGGAAGAACAATTTAGAGATTAGATCACAATTCACATTTCGCTTTTTTTTTTTTTTTGACCATTTCAATTTGGATTTGTAACATGCTAAAATAAACGGAATGATCAGAAGGAAACAATGTGCGTTTTTGTTTTGCTCCTAATGAAAACCATATTGTTCTCATTTGGCCTCAGCAGATGGACGCAGTATGGAAAACCAAAGTCCATTCATTATGTTCAGTGGACAGTCCGAGTGACAATTTTACTCTGGATGAATTAAGCGTTTGACAAAAGAGAACTTCCTTTGGTGGTAATGAAAATTATGGATTTGTCCTCAGGCCACTAATACATGTCCCTGTTCAGGGTAAAAAATACTAACGTTCAAACAAAGTAGCAGCTTCATATAATGCGATTCCATCCAACAATGTCCCCAACCCCCACGCCAGCCAAGACTCTTCTTTAACCACCTCAGCTCTGGAAGGTTTTACCCTCTTCATGACCAGGCCATTTTTTTTCTATTTAGCATTGCACTAATATAACTGGTAATTGCGCGGTTTTGCAACGCTGTATACGCAATCAAAATATATATATTTTCTTATAATCATTCTTGATTCTTAACTGTCAACACAGGGCTCTGGGCTGTGATTGGACACAGCCGATTAGCAGGTCCCAGCCATGAATCATTGCCTGGGATCTGCTGACAGACTCCTACTGTGTACAATAACAGTGGGTGTTGGGGGGGGGGGGGGGGTGCAATGTACCAGTACGTCACCTTGCGGGAGGGCAGGGAGTCCTTAAAGTGGACCTTCAGTCATTTTTTCATCTTTCCATCTATTAAATCTTCTGCCCTTGTTGTTGTTTTAACTTTGGATAGTAAAACATATTTTTTCTGCCAGTAAATCCCTTATTCAGCCCACTTCCTGTTTCTTGTCTGGTCATTAGCCTAGGCTTATGACATCATGCACGTCTCTCTCTCTCGTGAGAGTTTGCCAGGGAGGGAGGATTGGATGAGTCATAAGAGGGCCAATCAGAGCTGCAGAGCTGGAGGTGTGCCTCTGTGTGGGCCTGTGTAAATCCAGGAAGTGAACAGGCAGCAGCTTCAACTGCCCACAGTTAAAATGGATGCAGCCAGACTCAATGGAGGGAGATTTCTGCAGCATATTTGGCAAGTACAGAATCCCAGTATATATAAAATAATATGCAAAGTGGTTGGAGGGAAGCTTCAGAATGGCAAAGATGTTTTTATTACAAATTATGTGAGAAGATTGCAGTTCCTCTTTAAGTGGTTAAAATTAAAGAAACACACACGCTCTTTAGTTATTACACAACAACAGATTAGAATTACCCCCCGGTTGTTACCTACCTTCAGCCGAGTAGGGGCCAACTGTAATTATACCACATCCTCACTTTGGAGACATGCTCCCTCACTTCTTCTTTTATTTTTTTAATCCAAATTTTTATTACATTTTACAAACATTTTCACCGTCCACATAAAATCTTTAAATACAATTCTAGTATCTTAAAACCAATTCAAAATGAACAATTATAGCTACTGATCCAAACAATATAAAAAACTATCACCAAATAACTAAACAGATAATCTACTGTCCATATTGTCTCTCCATACGGAGAGGACCCCCAAAAGAAGGGAAAAAAAGGAAAGAAGGAACACAAAAAGAAATGAGAGAAAACAAAAGAAAAAGGGAAAACAACATTTTAGCCTTTTCTCTCTTTCTTTTCCTCCTTAAATTAAATTATATGTATCTAATTGCTAAATATATTTCCTCTGCATGGGGCGATGCCCCCAAGACACACCCCAGCCTCTCGTAATCTACTGTCTTCCAACGGCAAGGTCCATATTTAAAACAGTTCCCTGAATTTAGATGATGAACAGAAAGTTCTCTACTGGGACCGCACTTCCGAGAACTTAGCATAAAGTAACAGATAATTCCTCCATTCTTTGTAAATAGTGCGTTTTTACCACCCACTCCCTGAAATTAAGTTGGGATGGTGACTTCACGTGTTTTGGTATGATCACTTTAGTGGCCAGTATTAAGTGATTGTAAAGTCTCTTTTTTTTTTCTTCTCTCTAAAAATAACAAACATGTTATACTTACCTGCTCTGTGTAATGGTTTTGCACAGAGCAGCCCAGATCCTCCTCTTCTCAGGTCCCTCTTCAGCTCTCCTGGCCCTCTTGCTATGGGGTCACCTGAGTCGAGTCACAGCTCCCTGTGTCCATTCAGACACAGATCCCCCATTCAGCCCGCCCCCTCTCCTAATTGGCTAACTTCATTGACAGCAGCGGGAGCCAATGGTGCTGCTGCTGTGTCTCAGCCAATCAGGAGGAGAGTCCTGGATGGCTGAGGAACTCATGGACATCGCTGGAGAGAGATGGGGCTCAGGTAAGTATTAGGGGGTGCTGGTGTGGCTGCTGCACACAGAAGGCTTTTTATCTTAATGAGGAGAGAAAAGCGCCAAGCCAATCCTTTTAAACAGCTTAGGAATTTATTCAGTATATAAGTATAAAACAACACTAAAAACTTGCGTGAAAAATGTTGGAGCGCTTGCAGAGTGCTAGTGCGGGTGGGAGCTTCCACATGCGGTGTCACAGGAGGACCGCCGGGAAGTCTCTATTGATGGATCCACAAGTGCTGTGTGTTAGCTGCAGCTGGAGCCCCGATAAGCCTCACAGAGACGTCGGCTGTG